>OU426980.1:48382376-48564184 GCA_911387785.2 Aelia acuminata | reverse complement strand
GCTTATTTACCCTACTTATGTCTCCAGAAAAAAAGCCAAGGAGTTCACCGAATAGCTTTCCTCTACATTCACGCCTCATCCCGAATCTGATCCTACTAACACCACGATAGTCCAAGAATTCCTTTCTTCTCCAAATCCCACTCGCCTTACCACCTCAAGCAGCCTCTGAAATCAAATACCTTCAGTGTAAGCTTAGTACAGGATACGATCTCCTCACTCCTCAAATTCTTCGAAAACTTCCTCCCAAAGTCTTCAAACAGTTCAAACACCCTACAGACCAATGAGCCTACTTCCTATCCTTTCAAAAATCTTTGAAAAGATCCTTTTAAAACGAATCCTTCCTATTCTAGAATCTCAAAATATCCCGACTCATCAATTGGGATACCTCCCAATGCATTCCTCTTTCCAACGAGGGCTCCGAGTTGATGACCACATTTCCGCAACCCTAGAAGTTGGTACACCAGTGTTCGATAAGGGAGAGGATGCTGTTCCAGGGTCTGTATTCGGGCATAGGATGGCGGTATCATCAGTGAATGTTGCCAGGAGGGTATTAGGATCAGTAGGAATGGCACATGTAAAGAGGATGTAAATAATGGGACCAAGACACTGCCTTGAGGAACACCGGCCTCAACTGGATAACAATTGGCGAATGCTGTGCCAAAGCAAACTCGGAAGGAATGGTTTGAAATGTAGGATCTGAGGACTAGGTATAAGGACTGCTTGAATAGCCGTCATGCCATACCCGGTCAAAAGCTTGCGCTATGTCGAGAAATGCGCCGGAGCAATATTGCTTGGAATAGTTGAACTGACACACTAGTGATCAATTTGGGTAGTCTTTATTCACTGTATCTCACGAAAATTACAAAAAGAGGTTGGGTTGGCCAATTGCCAGGGTATTGGAAGTTATGCCTGGTGGGAACGGCAGAGTTGTCCGTTTAATGACTACCGGTGGTGAAATTATCCGACCCATCCAAAGCGTTTATCCATTGGAGTCTAATGAGCAAGAGAATTCTAAAGAAGCGTAAAGAGTTCATTGGAGGAAGACCAGAGGTTCTGGGAGACATGTAAAGAAGCCAAAGAAATTGAACTTGTGATTTGTTAATTCGCATGTTTTAATTTCAGTTTAAAGTTCTTTAGTTTTCTTTAATCTTGCATTGTATTTGTTTTTTAAATTAACTTATTTTTCAATTCGTTAATTTAGGTGGGATAATGTTGTCTTTTTATAGATAGTATTATGTAAACAGCGATATCTCCCGCCACTTGGATTAATTTTTTCTATTTTTAAAAAAGATGTAGAAGTTTATGAAGTCTGATATATAGAACATTTATTTTTTGTCTTGTTGAAATCGTTGTAATTTTATTGATGATTATATTTTTTCGTTAAAATGAACACATCATTATTATATTTTCCTGGAAATTGAGTTTTATTTATTTTAAAGACAGTAAAAAAAAAAATTAAATTGATGATAATTTAAACTGTTAATGATAATCAGTCTTAGCTCTGATATTAAGGAGTAAGGACGTATTAAGGAGTGTTCTGATAACAAGTGTTTGTGTTTGATATAGTGTTAATTCGGTATCGTGTCTCCTCTATATTCTATCCAATATTACTAATTACTCATTCCAATATGCCTACTTGCGGAGTTTGCAATAGAAATTTAACTCAGAAAACAACTACTTTAACTTGTAATGATTGTGATAAAATATTTCATACAGGATGTGTGAAACTCACTAGAGACGATGTGGAATCTATTAGTACTGAAAGCAGATTGTGGAGGTGTGATGCGTGTGCTACCGCTCGTAGATCAAGTTTACGAATGGAACTAAAATCTAAAGATGGTGAGTTGACTCTTCTGGATTCAAAAAAAGCATTAGATGATTTAACGAAGCAGCAGACGGAATTAATAAGAGATTTAAATCTTGCCGAAGAGGTCAGAAACAAAAAAATCGGGGATCTAAAGAAGATTATTGAGGAAAAAAACAATAAAATAGATATGTTAGTAAATACTGTGGATCTAATTAATAAAGAAAATATTAAATTAAGAGGTGAAGCGAACATTTTAAAAGTTCGCCTTGATGATATGGAACAGTATTCGCGTACCAATGATTTGGAGGTAGATGGAATGCCAGAAGATGGAACATGGAAATGAAGACACCGTTCAAGTCATTAAAGAAATTGGTAAAGGACTAAATTTAAACATCACAAATGATATGATAGATGTCTGTCATAGGTTAAGAAAAATTCCTGGGGGGGAAGGACCGCGAGTATTATACGTGAGATTTGTAAGACGTATTGATAAGGAGAAATTTCTTAAGGCTCGGAGTGTTAAAAGGGATTTTTCAACTCGTCACATGGACCGGACCGATGATCACAAGATTTGGATAAAAGTAGCCCTGACTCCAGCCAGACGAAGACTTCTTAAGCTTGTCAAGGATGCTAATAAAATTAACAGGTATGAATTTATTTGGACTAAAAATGGACGGATTTTTGTCAGAGCAAGTGCTTCGTCTCCAGCTATATTGATAAGGAACGAACAGGATGTAAGTGGTCTTAAACCTCATAGTGTAACTGCATAATATTATTAATAACTATAAAGATAAAAACTGTTTATGTTTATTTTTAATTGATTAATTGATATGTTATTAATATGTGAATTAAGGAGTTATTTGCGTTTCTGTTATGTACATTATTTTGTTTAAAATTTAAAAAGCTACAGTAATCTCAATCGTATCCGTTTCTTTATGGATTAGTACTGCATTTATTGAAAATTTATTTAATGCGATTATTCGGGACATTTTATGTTTTTATGTGTATGTGTGTGTGTGTATATATGTATGCATGTGTGTGTGTGTAGTGTGTATATTTATGGATATATATATGTGTGTGTGTATGTATGTATATATATATATATATATATATATGTGTATATATGTATATATATATATATATATATGTATATATGTATGTATATGTGCGTATGTGTTTGTATATATATATATATGTTCTCTTCTTTCATTTAATATAAACCGATATGACAATGCTTGATTTAAATTGTTATTATCAAAATGTAAATGGATTGCGAACTAAATTGGACCCTTTGTATAAAAATATATTACAAAATTCGTTTGATATTATCGCAATGACAGAAACCAATTTGCAACATGACATACTTAATTCTGAACTAATGGATAATAGATATACAGTATTTAAAACTGACAGAGATCTTTGTTTAACTAGTCGTCATTCTGGTGGAGGAGTTCTCGTGGCTATTTCCAACAATTATAAATCGATTATGATTGATAGTATACGTGGGATCGATTTTGAAACTATATTAGTAAAGATATTTCTTAATAAAATAAATATAATTATATGTGTTGTTTATATTAGACTAAATACTAGTTTGCAGACTTATAAAGAGTTTTATTCAGGGCTTGAAAACACACTTGGTTCTGTTTTAAACAATATACTTATATTTGGTGATTTTAATATACCGACATTACTAAATTCTAATACTAGAAATGATGCAAGAGTTAATGAACTAATGAGTTTTTTATCTATGCACGGTCTTAAGTCTATAAACCATATTGAAAATGCAATGAATCGTACTTTGGATTTAGTGTTGTCCAATATAGATTCCTTAAATAGCAATAATTGTGTAAATGTTTGTAGGGTATACATGGGCGATGAAGTAGCGGAAGATCTACACCATCCAGCAATAATAATCAATGTAATTTTACGTAGAGACCAAGATAGGCTTTTATATCCTCGGATATCATCATTTAATTTCAATAAAGTTAATAAAGATATTCTCAGACACCAATTCAGTAAGCTGGATTGGGGGAATTGTTTTCTACTGCTGATATCAATGTTGCTCTTGAATTATTGTATAATAATTTATACAATGTTTTTTTGAATTCAGTCCCTAAAAGAAAGATAAAATATCGTCTTTACCCATGTTGGTTTGACAAAGATATAATTAGAATGATAAAAATTAAGGAGTTTCACAGATTGCGTAGATCTAATAATAGTTGGCATGAGAATCAGTATCGATTCTTCAGAAATGTAGCTAATAAATTAATTAAGAAAAAGTACAATGATTTCATTAATAAATGTCAAAGCTCTATAAACTGATCCTAAAACATTTTGGAATTTTTTGTCAGCTAAAAAAAAGGTTTAAAAAATTTATCTGTAATGAAGTATAAAGGTAAGGAATTGATTGGAGGAAATGAAATAGTTTCAGGATTTGCAGAACATTTTAATTCGGTTTATTCTACAAACAGATCAGGATACGATATCAAAAAAGTTTTGAAAAATGGGAGTGAATTTAATGATTTTTTAGCATTAACTACCCCAGTTTCTCTTGAAGAAATAAATGAAAGTATAAACAATTTAAATAAATCTAAATCAGAAGGGCCAGATGGAATTCCAGTATCATTAATAAAAGAAAACCAGGAATTGCTTGTTATCCCTTTTACATATCTAATTAATTTGTCAGTTAAAACAATGACTTTTCCAACATTGTGGAAAAGTGGAAGCATTACTCCTATCTTTAAAACGGGCAATGCGTCAGATGTTGTTAATTACAGACCTATTTCAATTTTGTCATTTTCAAAAATTTTTGAAAAGATTTTATTTAATAGAATTATGGTATATGCTAGGAAATATATTATAACTGAACAGCATGGATTTCTTCCAAGAAGATCAACCATAACTAACTTAGTTTGTTTTACGGATTATTTATCACGATATCTTGGTAGTGGTAGTCAGGTAGATGTTATTTATACTGATTTTGAGAAAGCTTTCGATAAAGTCGATCATGACGTCTTACTTAAAAAGTTATATAACTTAGGACTTTCAATACAATATGTTACATTAATTGCGTCATATTTAAAAGATAGAACGCAGTATGTAAAGTTCAATGGATTTAACTCACAAAAATATGTTGTTCCTTCAGGTGTTGCACAGGCTAGTAATCTTGGACCGCTTTTATTCTTAACTTTCATTAATGATGTAAATGAGGTATTTGAGAGGTGTAAGTTTCTACTCTTTGCCGATGATCTCAAGTTTGTCAGATGCAGTAATCAAATTGATTTAACCAAGGGATATTGAATGCGATTTAATGAATTTGGTTAAATGGTGCAACACCAATGCGCTACAATTAAATGTAAATAAGTGTTGTGTTATGACATATTCAAGAAAAAAGGTAATATTGTAAAATGAATATAAAATTAATAATGTTGCATTGAATAGAGTTAATGAAACACGTGATATAGGAATATTATTCGATCAAGGCTCAACATTTTCCGGTCATTTGTCACAGGTCTATTTAAAATGCTCTTCATTATTGGGGTTGCTGACCAAGCAACTTCTTTTGCTGTTTAATGCTATAGTAAGACCACACATTGAGTATGAATCTCTTATTTGAGAGAAGAATCTGGCCATTGCTAGAACTCCGGTATTTACATATTTAGAAAAGTTCAAGTGGCCCCACTGCCGCTTTAACCTTCGAGATGGGTTATAGGGATGAGTTGAGTAGTTAGGGATTGAGCGGTAGGATTACGATGATGGGTACGATTACTGTGAAATTTGGAGATTTTTTTGGGATTAGTTCTTGAACGAACGGGATATTAAGGTTTTGTTGGATACATAGAAAGGAGCATTGACTATTGTGCGGAGGATTTTGGACTGGAAGGATTGGATGCTTTGATGTTAGAGGGTTTAGTTGTTCCCCACAATCGATTCCGTAGGTACCGATAGGTTTCAAGATAGTTTTGTAAATAAGTAGTTTTTTCTGTTTATTTGTAATTTTCTGTTCAGAAGTCTATAAAGTTGGCCAAATCATCGGTTAAGATCTTGTCGTTTTAGTTTAGTGTGTGGATTCCACGTTAGTCTTCTGTCCAAGATGAAGCCTAGAGAAGGCAAGGTAAACAGAGTTAAAATAAACTGGTATGCAGCATCTGCGTCGAAGGGTAAATGTTATATGCTTGCACTTTGCTTCGTTTACTTTGGTGCGCCACTTGGTACACCAGTGTTCGATTAGGGAGAGGATGCTGATCCAGGGTCTGTGTTAGAGGATAGGATGGCGGTATCATCAGTGAATGTTGCCAGGAGGGTGTCAGGATCAGTAGGAATGTCAGATGTAAAGAGGATGTAAATAATGGGACCCAAGACACTGCCTTGAGGAACACCGGCCTTTACTGGATAACAATTGGAGAATTCTGTGCCAAAGCGAACTCGGAAGGACCGGTTTGAAAGGTAGGATCTGAGGACTAAGTATAATGACTGGGGTTACTGCATTACCTGATCTGTTCAACGATAAACCTCTCCTTTTCCATATTTTTAATGTTTCTTCAGGTAAACAGGATGAGACCAATGGAAAAAGAATAGGTGTACAATTAAATAAAAAAATAAAATTGGGCACCTATTTTATTTCCATTTGTCTTATCCTGTCCATCGGAGCCCTTATTGGAGAGTGGAATGCATTGGGAGGTATCCAATCCTTTGGGAAAGATTCGTTTTACTACCTTACTACACTACCATCTCTTTTGAGTAAAGGATATTTTTCAATCCATCTCGCAATTTTCGAAGACACGCTTCCTCCAATTTTTGGCATTTTTATTACAAATGTACTTGACAGAAGCTACTGACAACGTTGAGAATTGAGAAACATCCAGGAACTCGTGAACCCTTAGTTCTTGGAAATTGGAGGTTTGTGTTTGTTTACATCTCCCAATTTCCCTTTATTTTTTTCCTACGATACTCACAATTATTTTTCCACTTTTGTTTAGACGTGTATTTAAGAAAATTAAAATTTGTAATAATCTTTTTCTTCAAAATATCAAATGATGCAATTTCGAGCAATAAAAATTTAAAACGTGCAATTTCGTGCAGTAAACCCCAAAACGTGCAATTTCGTGCAGTATAAAACTTCATTAAAACATCCCATTAGGCTTGATTCGGATAAGTAACTTGAGTTTGCTTTATTCTGACTTACTAATAAAAAGATGCAATTGCACGGGAATCCGAGCTCTAGGGAGGGATGGGTGAACAACGAAGGCAGTACCGGCATCGATATCATTTTCAAAATACGCACCTCGGATAATCCAATAGCCGACACAAAGATCAATTATATCGCGTAAGTTGAAATAAATCGATATCTGAGTACGTTATCCAAAATCGATATCATTTTCAAAATCAGCACCTCGGACAACTCTATTGCCGACACCAAGATCGATTATATCACGTAAGTTGTAATAAATCGATACCTGACGGCGGAATCTGAAAATCGATATCATTTTCAAAATCAGCACCTCGGATTACCCCATAGCCGACACCAAGATTGATTATATCGCGTAAGTTGTAATAAATCGATACCTGACGGCGGAATCTGAAAATCGATATCATTTTCAAAAGCAGCACCTCGGATAACCCCATAGCCGACACCAAGATTGATTATATCGAGTAAGTTGTAATAAATCGAAGTTATATAAGTGCAAAAATGTCCGTTTTTAAAAAGATTTTATTTAAACATGAACAACTTAATTAGACAATGATAACAAAATAAGGCGTTATTACAAGAAGACTACTGTCTGATGGGTCGAGATGAGTTTAATATTTATAGATTGAGTTGGGGGTGGGGATGTGAAGTTCCATTTTCTATTATTTTCATTATTTAATTCCTCCCTCCTTAAGTTTGATGCTCCTGCGAAAACATATAGGATAAGCCAGGATATATCGTACGAGTATGTGTGGTTGGTTTTTACGAAAGTATTTTTGAAATATCAGATAGCGATATAATATAACAATACTAATGGAAATTATTATAAAAGTGCATAATAATATATTATAAAGTACAATATTGCTAGTAGGTAATTCTATAAGGGGATTAAATGGTATCATTTTTAAATTAATATCATGGACATTATCAAAACTTATATTAAGGTCAGTATGTGGTGCAATTAGATTTTTAATGTAGAGAGCTGTAGAGTGTTTTTATACATAGGTATTATAGCTTTCTTATCTATTAATATTTCATTTCTATTCAATTTAATCAAACTGCTATTGGTTAAAAATACAGTTGTATTAGTTTTTGTTTTTATTGTAATCTTATTAATATTAAAAGTTAATCTTATTAAGTTAAAAGTTTTATCTTCTAATAAAATAATTTAAAAGTTAAATAATAGTCGATAATGGGTATATATTGTATAAATGGTTTACTATTAGTTATAATTGTCTTAAAATCTAAAAGGTTAGTATTTGAAATTATTTGTTGAATACAAGCATTATTTACAAGAGTTTGGTTTTTACAATATAAAGTGTCTTTGATATCTTTACAATCTGCAGTGAGTAGTTCATGTGAGGTTTTTAGAATTAATGGGGGTATACATGAATTGTTCTAAAAATATCATCTTTATTAACTGGGCAAGATAGCAAAAAAGAAGTTTCCATGGGTGATGTTTGAAGTGGTATCTTAACAAAATAAAAAATTATATTATTCTTAATTGAACAATGAACTTGACTTAATTGCTAAAGTGCCTCTTTGTCTTTTATAATGAATGATACGTTATAGGTGTTCTGTAAAGATTCTAAATCTTTGAATTCTAGAATACAAGAGT
Organism: Aelia acuminata; assembly: GCA_911387785.2. Taxonomy (NCBI): domain Eukaryota; kingdom Metazoa; phylum Arthropoda; class Insecta; order Hemiptera; family Pentatomidae; genus Aelia; species Aelia acuminata. The sequence goes on along the minus strand of OU426980.1, from coordinate 48,555,568 downwards.
GAATAATATTGAGTTTACAAAATTCTAATGAATCTTCCACATCGTTTATTTTATTATTTACTAGCTGTATATACCGGTTTCACCCGGAAAATTTCATTTTTTAAATCTATAAATGATTTTAAATCTATATGAGACTTTTATCGACTCAAACGGTCGATTATAACAATAAAGAGTATGTCCAGAGCGTGAACACTCAATTCAAGAGTGAATTTGGTTATTAGAACATCTTCTTAGCATATTTGGGTTTTCATCAACTCATAATCCTTAAATTAATATATTCCTAATCAACTGCAACAATTTATTCACCAAATTACGATTTCCAATAGGCTTTGAACGTTTAATAAAATTGCTAATTTTTTTAATATTTTATGTTTGTACTGCACTATAATAATTAGTGCTATTTTATTTTAACTATAAGTTAAAAGAGTACACTGTCGTAAAAATGAAATATTGTTAATGAAAATATTTCACTGTCTTTAATTTACATAAAATTATAAATAGAAAGTAGTTGCTTGGTTAAAGTAGGTAGTTTGAAATTGACTAAAGTTATAATTTTGTTAGCCTTTTTTTTAAGTCATGTCAAACAAAATCAAACATAGTTATTATACGACTTTTGTGCTGCTAACATCATAGTGTTGTGATAAGTAAAATGTCCCAGGAAGCAAGGAGCTTGCTCATAAGATAGAATGTGAAGCTAATGAATAATTTCATAATTTTAAAAAAGGTATATTACATTAAATTTGTTATTATTTACTTACATTTTAAATCATGGTAGTTATCTATTATTATTGTTTTTGTTATTATTGTTATCTATTTATTAACATACTGCTCTAAACTTAATTGCTATAAATTTTAATATGAAATTTTTAATGCATTTTGAATTTATACTAATATATTTTATAATTATAATGTACGTACGATATATATGAATGTAATGATTATAAATAAAATGACAATAATTAAGATTCTGCATTCTCAAAAACATAAACTGACAAAATTTGAGAAGTCCAGCGAAATTTCTTTGAGAGTTATAACCGATGTCCAACGGAAGGGTGGATTCGTCCCACTGTGCGGCGATTAGCAGGCAAGTGCGCCACGAAACCTTAATTTGGATGGCCTCGGGCGTTAGGCGTGGATGGGGCGACCCTTAGAGGGGGTACGTGAATAGAGACCGAAGCCTCTCATATAATTGCCATTTACATTAAAAACGATTAATTGGATTTTGTGTAAATCCAACATACTGCTGGTTCAGTCAGATTTAAGAGATATGCATGTATAAGATGGAGGTACGTATGAAACATATATAACAAGAATTAATCAAAACACTACCTGACTTCAGCATATAAATTTACAAATAAATGGCAGATGCCAACAATCGATAAATAATTCTTAATGGGAGGAATGCATGAATAATGTTTTTTACGAATTCTCGATAAATAATATAACATGAACCGCAAATAAATATTATAGAATAAATAAATAATTAACTGATAAATGGTGCAAACATATTTAAATACCAATTTAAATTGTATACATAAAAAGATAATTATGTATAAGGACTGTGGTTACTGAATTACCTGATCCGAAGAAACGTTAAAAATACGGGAAAGGAGTGGTTTATTGTTGAACAGATCAGGTAATGCTAAAATTTCCTGTCGAGATATTTTAGATTATTTAATGTTTTTTGTTGTTGAGGGTGAACAGAAGGTAGCGTTGGCGATGGCAACAGTCAATGTGAGCGATATGAGCGTTTTGCGACTTTTACTGATCATCTACTTCCTTTAGATTCATGCAAAGATTCATCTGAAGAAGAATCACTATCTTCTTTTAACCTAGAGATAAGACCCTTAACCTTCAAAAATTGTACAGAATAATCGTTTACTTATTTTAATTCGTTTTCTAAATCTTCTTCTGTAACTGCCTCACTAACATTAAACACACTGCAACGCTTAACATTAAATCATCGTTTATTTATATTTGTTCTTTGAACTTTTCTAGATTTCTAAGTGAATTCTAATGTTCTCGTTGTAAATAATGTATATATAGTCAATTAAAACTTCACCTCTTAAGACGGAACCCCTATACGCAATATGGGTACGCCTTCCCAAGCGGAGCCTGTCCGCCAAGAGAAAAATGAATACTCTAAAATTTAATAACCTAATTTTACAACCAAAATATCAAAAATAAATGAACCAATTCTCGCCTACAATTTAAAGCACACCTTGTGCATATTCATAATTAAAAGATAATCGTAATTGTAACTGAGCAGGCTGGCATCACTATCGAGCACATGCGAACTAATGAACCAGGTCTACAATTGAAATTTATTTGAATTGACCAAATTTTACAACATACACGCATAACTCGCTCATATGTCGGGAAGAGGTGTCACATGTTGGTGCACAAAGGGTCAAGGACGTAATATTTTGTCCAAAATATAAATTTAATTTAGCTAAATTTTACAATACTGACCAAGCACGAACTTTAAAATTCCTATTTCTGAGAAAGTTTCGTAAAAAAAAATAGAATGTTCCCCAAAAATCCCCATGATAGTAATGCTACAAGAATTTTATTTCTCCAACATGAATCAAATGCGCTTTCCAGATCAAGAAAAACTGCAAAAACATGATGGTTTCTAGCGAAAGATAATTTTAAAAACGAATTAAATTTAAAAAGAAGGTGCATTGTAGATTTCGGTTTTTTGAAACCACATTGTTCGTTATCTATCAAATTCCTGGTTTCTAGTTCCCACAAAATGCGACAGTTAATCATTATTTCAGCCAATTTACAGTGAACCGAGGTAAGAGAAATAGGCCGATAACTTGATATTAGTTTGAGATCTTTATTTGGTTTCAGCATGGGTATTACCGTTGCTCGATTCTTAAAATTAGTTTAAAAATTTAGTGGTGAATTATTAGATTGGATTCCATTCTAGAATCTATTTGAATGAATTCACAGTAATACAGATTTAGATGTTGCCCAAATCTTCTAGGTGAGGTTATCCAATATCATTAACAAAATGCGACCAGGTGTTCCATAGATGTAGTAGATAAATTAAAAAAGATATGTTATGTTGCTATGCAAATTCGTCAACATAGCGTCAAGCGTAATGGAAATAGAAACTGTTATAAAAACATTGAATGAAATAGCCGCATTTAGAACACTGCAAACTGATCTAAAGAAAAAACTATCTCAGGTTATCAATGAAATTACAGAGCACATTCTAAACGCAACAGATATTCTGAACCAGACCTCTGAAACTTATCACTCTAGCCAAGATAACCCCCAATCATATTCAGAAACCGTTGTTCCCCGTTCAAAACGTAAGACATCTACATCTACCTATGATATTATAATAAAAAGTAAGAACAATCAAATTGGTGAGGAATTGAAAAAAGAATTTAAATAAGTTATAAAGCCGAAAGACTTAAAAATCGGAATCAACTCCAATGAACAAAACAGGAAATGCCCAAACTGCTCTAATTATAACAAACACATCAAACAAGAAAGACTAAAAATCGATACCAACCACTCGGCATTAGACAGAAAGTGTTCCTCGTACATCAAAGTCAACAGACTTATACAAAACACTGACTACTAAACGATATTTGTTTCAGATATGGTCTTAAAAATCCTACAGATAAACGCACATCTTTCTAAAACATGTACATACTACTTAAATCACTTTATTCAAGCCAAAAACATAGATATAACCCTTATTCAAGAGCCTTATACTAGAAATAATTGCATTAAAGGTTTTTCGCATAAATTAAATATTTATCAAACACATGTTTCGAAACCACGAGCCGCAATAATAACCAACAATAGATTCATTGACGCTATCTTACTGACACAACTCAGCGACCCAAACTTTTGTGCGATTGAAACCATAATAAATCACGAGAAACTCTTATTCATTAGTTCCTATTTCGATGAAACCACGGATATCGATAGTGACCTAGCCAAAATTTTAAGTGTTACAAACGGTTACAATAATCATTACAGATTAGATTTAGATTACAATTTTCGCGGGCGATCAACATCTAGGTCATTACGCCCTATCTGTAAGTTTACTGTATGTTTCCAGTATATTTCAGTACTATGATCTTCAGTTTATTACAGCATACAGGATTAATTTCTTATCTTAAAGCTATTTTGTGTTTATTTTTTTTTTTTTTTTTTTTTTGTTTTTTTTTTTTTTTTTTTTATTTTTAGTTAAACTGATAATTTTCTTTTCTTTTATCATATTTTTTTTAACATAATTTAAACTTAAGTAATTAACTTTTATAATAACTTAATTTAATTTTTTTTTTTTTTTTTTTTTTTAACACAACATATCTTACATAATATTTATATTATATACATTACATTAATTGAGATATTATTTACAATTTATATTATACTAGCTGTATATCCCGGTTTCACCCGGGGAATTTCATTTTTCTAATAAACATGAACAAATTTAAAGTGAGATCATAACGATTTTTATAACAAAAAAGAATATACCCAGAGAATGGCTGAAGTTATGAAATTTTAATATGGACAGGTGTTCGCACCTAGTAAGAAAGATCCACTGAGCGAAATTTGGGGAATTTAAGACAAACGGTATGGATTTTTACTAAGAAAAAACAAACTAACAGAAATTCATCTTAAAGCTGTGTAATCCGGTTTGATCGGGGAATTTCATTTTTCTAATAAAACGGTTGATTTCGTAAAAAACCATTATAAAGTGAGTTCATTACGATTTCTATAACAATAAAGAATATCAGCTGAAGATCGGCTGAAGTTATGCAATTTTAATATGGACAGGTGTTCGCACCTGGTATGAAAGAACTACTGGCGAAATTTATTTAGGATAAACGGTATGGATTTCTAAAAAGAACAAACAAACAAACAGAAATATTGGCCTGCAGTTTCAGCTTCTCGCAAATCGGCTTGCCTAAGCCTTTGTGGCGCAAAACGGGCCTAGTATTCCTGGGCAGACTCAGTTTCCCGCGATTCTGCCTGTCTAAGCCTCTGTTGTTCATTCCTATTTTGATGTTCGTCGAGAGTTTCAGCTGCTCGTATTTGACGTTGTTCTTTAGCTTTTGAGCTCACTACTCCTATTGAAGCTCGCTTCTTAGGAGGCATTTATAAAAAATAAATTCACCATACATGTAAATAAACGTATTGTAATGTTAAAAAAAAAACAAAAAACATATGGTTTAAAAATCCCAGAACTCGACGCCTACCAAGGGACGGTCTTACTGGGCCTTGTTGGCCTCATGAAAATCTACAAAATGATTTTTTAGGCCGTTTTTTCGACTCAAACGGTCGATTTCGTAAAAAAAAACCACTGTAAAGCGAGATCATGACGAATTTTTTAACAATAAAGAATATACCAAGAGATTGGCTGAAGTTATGCAGTTTTAATATGGACAGGTGTTCGCACCTGGTATCAAAGAACCACTGAGCGAAATTTGGAGAATTTAGGACAAACGGTATGGATTTCTATAAAGAACAAACAAACAGAATTTCAACTTTATTTATATAGATTATTTACAGTTAGAATCTTATTTACAGTTTTACCATTTACTATTAACCCTTTAACCGGGGAGTTCCATTTTAAATTACGTAGCCTATAACGGGCGCGAGCTCTTTCACTAGGACGTGTATATACGTCACGCCCGATGTAACTTGTGCAGGTGCAATGTAACTTCATATTATTATTTTTTTTATTTATGCTTAAAATAAATCGAAAGGCTATGAAATATATTCGTTTTCGTCTATTTATATATAAAGCACAAAGAAAAACACAAAATGACAAACAAAAAGAAAAGAATACCAACAAAAATATAGGAGTATCGAATTAAGAAATTATAAATTTTACTGTCTTCACCAGTTATAAGGAGTACAAAAACTATATATATGAATATAAATTAAATATATTATTATTATAAATATTATAAATTATATATACATACATATATATATATATATATATATATATATATATATATATATATATACATATATATATATATATATACATATATATGAATTCACGTTGATACACGTATCGATGACTAATACCTCTGTTGTACGAAAATATAAGTGCCAACCTTTCCAGGGCACGACATATATTTCAAGGACGTATTTATACGTCCTGCCCGTTGACGCTATTGTTTAGGTTGGACGCCTATATACGTCCCGCCCGGTTAAAGGGTTAAGAGATGTAAGCGCACATCTCACCCACACACAAAATTGCGACATTATATTTTATGGTATAATTGAGCATCTTTCAATATTTGTATGATCTTATCAGTAGATTCTTCTGAGTCTCCCAATACTAGTTCTCTATTACGGGGTAATATTTTTTTTTCGAATGCTTGCCGTTGTGTTATACAATCCTCTATTATGTGTTGGACGGTTAGTGGAGCCTTGCAGTTTTCGCAGTTCGGTTAAGCCTCTTTTGTAATTAGGTGTACATGAGTAAGGTTGGTATGGCCTATCCTCAACCTTGTCATAACTACTTCTTCTCTTCTGTTTTTTCTTGCAGCGCTTATCCACTTCTTTGTCGATTTCTTTATATTTCTTAATTTGTTCGTTATTGGGATTTCTGCCCACATTGATTCCCAGTTTTTCCTGACTCTTTCTCTTAGGTATTTTTTAACATCATTCGGCTCGTAAATCTGGAGAGCTGGAATATTCAAGCGAGCTGCATCTTTCGCCGCTTTGTCGGCTGCTTCATTTCCTGGTATCCCGGAATGTCCTGGAGTCCAGAGGAAAGTTACACTTTTGTTGAGGCTATTTAATATTTCTATATAATTGTGGATTTTATTCAGTGTTGGTCCAGTTTTATTAAAATTTTGTATACTTTGAATAGCAGAAAACGAGTCAGAACATATTAATATTTTGGAGTATTCACTGTTTATGGATAAATAGAGTGCTGTAGAAATCGCCTGTAGTTCTGCAGTGTATATTGAAGAATATGAGGGTAATTTGTACTTTTTGGCCATCCCGTTCTTTATTACTGCGAAACCGACATTCTCATTTTGCTTTGACCCATCCGTGAATATTATTTCATATCCTGAATATTTATGTTCTATATTGTAGTGTCTGTTGTTATATAAACCTGGAATCATTTTTTTAAAGGTTAGATCTATTTTAAACGATTGGTATTTCCAGGGAGGAGATTGAAGGATAGGTTCATTCGGATCTCTGACCATGTCATAGATTTCTCTTATGATTTCCTTTTGCCTGATGCCTAGAGAAGCAGGTGTTAATTGATTTCTTTCATATTTTCTTGCGTTATGGGGCTGGAATATATAAGGATAAGCCGGATTTGTAGGTTGGAGCTTTAGTTGTGCTATATAATTATTTGCTAATTCCTGTCTTCGGAAGAGGAGTGGAGCCATGGAGGCCTCTGCACAGAGACTTTCTATTGGGCTTGTCCTGAACGCTCCAGTAGAGAGCCTGATCCCAGCGTGGTGAATTGAGTCCAAGAGTAAGAGGTAATTTCTTTTAGCGGAGGAATATACCACACTACCGTAATCTATCTTGGATCTTATAATGCTGTTGTAGATCATCAACATTGACTTTCTATCAGCTCCCCAGGTAGTTCTTTCAAGTACTTTCATAATTCTTAGACGCTTAAAACATTCCTCTCGCAAGTGCTTTATATGGTTTAACCAGGTTAACTTACGGTCTAAAACCAGGCCAAGGAATTTAACATCTTCACAAAACGTTAAGGTGTTGCCATACATGTAAAGTTGGGGAACTGGGCTCGGGGTCCTTTTTTTTGAGAATAATATACCTCTGGTTTTTTCAGTTGACAAGCGGAGGTTATTGTTTTGAGACCAGGCTTGTAGCTTGTTGAGTGCTGTTTGTAGGGTTCTATTCATCCACTCATAATTGCTAAATCTGAGAAAAATCGTCAGGTCGTCAACGTAGAGAAACGCTTTTATTGTTCCAGGAATTACTTTTATTATCGAGTTTATAGCAATAGCGAATAGAGTGCAACTCAAGACGCTTCCCTGTGGAATGCCATTTATAGTTTCTTTTCGACTGGAAAGCGATTCGCCTATTCTTACTCTAATAAATCTTTTTTGCAGAAAGCTCTGTATAAACGTTGGCATCGAACCTCTGAAGCCTCATTCATATAATGCTTCTGAAATTATTTTTCGGTCAACAGTGTCGTATGCCTTTTCGAAGTCAAAAAATATACCGACTGCTTCTTTCTGCTCTACAAAAGTGTTCAGAATTTCTCCTTCCATTGTCACAAGTTGGTTCGTGGTTGATCTACTTTTTCTGAAACCACTTTGTATAGGCGATAAAAGGTTATATTTTTCAATCATCCATACCAGACGTCTGTTAACCATTTTCTCAAATAATTTAGATAAACAGCTGGTGAGTGATATTGGTCGGTAACTGTTAGGGTGTAATTTATTTTTTCCTGGTTTTTTATTACTGGGATAACTATCGATTCTCGCCATGCTTGGGGATATGTAGAGGTTTCCCATATTTTATTGAATATTTCGAGAAGTTTTCTATTAATTTCATAGGGAAAATTTTTAATCATATTATTGTGCACTTCATCTTTTCCGGGGGAAGAGCACTTCAACTCGTCAATTGCTGTTTGTAACTCCCATTTTGTAAATGGACGATTATAGTCTTCCACAAATACGCTGTCTTTGTTTTTCGTAAGTGCGAAATCTATTTCTTGAGGGTTTTCGTGTGGGTGAGGTCTGTTGTCAGTGTTTGATATTGCTGCAAAATGATGAACTAGATTTTCTGCTATTGTTTTTGGATCTGTTACAATGTCGTTTTGGATTTTTAGCATAGGGGTTTCTGTGTTGTAATTTCCGGCTATACTATGAATTTTTTGCCATATTTTTTTTTATCGGGGTATTCATGTTTATTGATTCAACGAACGAAATCCAGGAACTTTTTTTTTTATTTTTTACAAGATGTCTTACAGTTGATTTCAGCTTTTTATAGTTTATTAAGTTTCTCTGGGTAGGGTTTCGATGAAACTCTTTAAGTGCTTTGTTTTTTATAATAATGGTTTTCCGGCATTCCTCGTCGAACCATGCTGGATGGCTTGTTTTGGGATTTCCTTTTGTATTTGGGATCGTTAGTAGAGCGGAATTTATTATATTCTGGGTAAATATTTCTATTGTTTCATTTATGTTTTCTGAGCGATAGTCTACTGGTTGTTTAATAATTTCTTTGAATTCATCCCAATTAGCTTTTTCAAGGATCCATCTTGGGTGTCTTTTTACCTTGGTAATTTCGGTGGTGAAGCGTAGCATTGTAGGGAAATGATCACTTCCATATTGGTTGTTACAGACACTCCAGGTAACCTGGGTGTACAGGCTTGGCGAGACGAATGATAAGTCTAGTGCTGACATGGATCCGGTTCGGGGACAAATATTTGTAGCTTCTCCAGTATTCATAATGAGTGAATCGGTGGAATCTATAACTCTCCTAATTATATTTCCTCTGCTATTAGGTGTGGTAAAGCCCCAGGTTTGGTGGGCCCCATTTAGGTCTCCCATTACGATATAAGGGCTAGGAAGGCCATTAATGAGTTGAGTAAGTGCTGCTTCATTTATTCTTTCAGTCGGTGGCAAATATATATTACATATTGTTACGGTGATGCGAAGTTTTACTTTTGTAACTATTGCTTGAAGGGGGGTTTCCACTTCCAGTTGTTCGGAATATAAGTCTTTTCTCACTGCGGTTACAACTCCTCCGTGTGATCTCTCTTCTTCTCCTATTTCTTTATCTTTTCTATATATCATGAAATCTTTTATGTGTAAGCTTTTTTGGGGATTTAGTTTTGTTTCTTGTAAACATAGAACGGTTGGCTTTGAGTCTTCTATAAGGATCTTCATTTCTTCGTACTGTGTGCTTATTCCATTACAGTTCCAACTAACTATTGTCATGGTGTTTGGTAAGTGATATTATAACAATTATAGTTTGGTGGCTAAGTTTTTTTATTTTTTTTTATTTTTTTATTTTTTATTTTATTTTTTTAATAATTAAAATCAATTTAGATATGCATTTAATGTGTATATGCTTAAAGTACATAAAGTGTATTTGCTTGTAATTATATAGTTCATATTCCTGAAATATACAGAAGTATATAATGATTGGGTAACCTAGAAAAATGGTAAATCCTATTTTCATTTGATACAGTGTAAAAATTAGAGCTAAAGCTAATTTTAAGAGGGGTTTAATTTTTCCGGTTTTGGAATTTTTTTTAATTCTTACTGTTGTATTGATCTTTTTGCGTAGAAGTATTATTTTTTGCTGTATATAATAATTTTTATGGTATGAAATGAGTAAGATTATATATTGGAGATCTATTTCTTGATATTTTTTATCGTTTAATGTCTTTAAGTGTGTTGATTTGGATTTGGTGTATATCATTAGTTATAATTAATTTTAGGTAATTTCCATTTCATTTCCTTTAGATGAATCTCTTTTAATTTTCGTGTTATTGCTTAATTTTTGTTGACCTTTGCGCGCAGTATACTTCCGAGTTCTCGTTTTTCGGCGATACTCGGTTAGTTTCGGTTCGGCTCTCCGAAGCCGACCGAGATCTCCCGACGGACCTATCACGGCCCACTCTGAGAGACGAAGATGAAGGCGGAGTCGAGGTAGAGGTGGGAGGATGGGTGGGAGGCGGGAGGGGGGTAGGAGGGAGGGGATACAAGGGAGTGGGGGCCCTGATTTTATCAGTGGCTGATGTGGAAGCTCCTGCATTGGAAGGAGCAATAGTATTACTTGATATATTAAATTTTTCAAACTCTTCAGTTTGGCTTCCAACGTCTATTCCTACTTTCCTATTAGTTGAAGCTGCTTCAGCGTAGTTTAAGTTTTCATTTATATGGTTTGTTTCCTTATATTTTTTCCTAGCTTCATTATAAGGTATTTTTTCTTTAAACTGTATAGTTTTAATTTGTTTTTCCTCTAGCAGCTTAGGGCAATTTAGATCGAGACTAGAGTGGTGGTTTCCACAATTTACACAGTTAGGGACTATTGAGTCACAGGGTACTCCATTATGTTCAGCTTTTGAGCAGTATGCACATATTGGACTTTTTGTGCATTTGTCGGCAAAGTGCCCGAATTTCAAACAGATCCTACATCTAATAGGGTTGGGGATGTACATTTTTACATTGATTTTTTGGAAACCGACACGGATAGATTCAGGTAAAGTAGGTAATGAGACTAAAGTTAGAACATACAAATGTGTTTTCTTTTCGATACCAGCCTTCCTACTTACTATTCTTTTGATTTCTTTTACAGAATGCTCCCCTAATTCTTCTAAAATTTCGTTTACTTCTACTCCATCCAAGTCTGGACAGAATATTATTCCCTTGCTAATATTTAGTTTTTGGTGCGGCGTTACTTTTATTTTTATCATTGGACCGAAATTATTAAGTTTTAGAAGTTTTTCGGATTGCTCCCTAGAGATAGTTTCAACTATAATAGTTCCATTTCTTAGCTTTTTAATATTTTTCGGCTCACCACAATTATTTTTTATTACTTTATAAATTAAGAACGGCGAAACTTTTTTGAGATCACCTTCTTCATCTCTTTCTATTACTAAAAATTTATTATTATTTTTTTGTTCAAGCGTTTCATTTTCTTCTGGTTCATAGACGTTTTTCCAGCTACGTTTAACCCTTTTTTTATTCGGGGATCAGATATCGGGAGGTTTATTCATATTTAATTAATTGAATTCAATAGTTTAGAAAAATTAGAATAAGTGTGAGAGAGAGAAATAAAAGTTATTTGTGTAAATAAAATAAATACTATGAAGACACAACCGCTGTCTTCCAATAGAAAATAATTAAGAAATCTAAATAAATATAAATGAAATAAAATCCTTTATAAATAAGTATGCCTAATAACTATGCTAATTAAAAAGAAAAATAATGGTAATATTTAAATTAAATATATTATTTCTACGACTTAGCTGGACGGGCAAGTTGTGCTTTGCCCGCTGTTAATCCGTAGGAGCTCACTTGTTGCTTCGTCCGCTGCTAATACTCAACTCTGGAGTATTAGATACCGGAAACATCTCATAATACAATCAATAATCATTACATAACCTTTGGTATAGACTCTAATAGCAGATCGTTTCTCTGGCACGACAATAAAATCACTCCCAGGGGACGAATATTAGAAAATTTTATTTTATTCCAAAACTTAAATCTAATTAACAAACCATCTGACCTGACTACATTCGATGGCGCAAGAGGTAAGAGCAATATTGACCTGACAATCTGCAACAGCAAAATGACAAGGTTAATAAAAAAATGGAAAATACTCCATGATTGTAACTTTTCAGATCACAACTCTATTTATTATGAAATATCTTGGTAGAGTAACAGACATACACACAATAAACAAAACCTGAACAGAAATTTTAACAATACGAAAAATGTTAATTGGGAAACCTTTGAGAAAAACTTAACCTTCCAACTCAGAAAACAGTTCCAAATTCCCGGAATAGACTTAAGCACACCACAATTAGAATCTGAAATTATCTCGGTCATTCTCAAAGACAACACAGATAAAACTATTAAAAATTTCTACTAATCAGTTACCAGAGCCTGCAATGACATTTAAATTAAATATGCAAAACTACTCAAAAAATAAAACGCATCGGACTGTACCCTGGTGGAACGATGAATTAACTAAACTGAGAAAGGAAACCAACAGACTGAAGAAACATTATCAAAAGACGAAAGCTAACATCAACCTGAGAGAAAGTCAAAAACAAAATTATTTGGAAAGTAGACATCGGTATCAAGCCCTAATCAAAAAGTCCAAAATAGAATCATGGAAAACTTATTGCACCGAAGACGCTAATCCATGGAATTGGGCTTATAAAAACGCAGCGGACAAGTTGAACAATCAAGAAATGTTACGGACTATACTTACTAATAACAACAATTATACGACAGACTTCAAACATTCACTCACACATATAATTGAAAACCTAATCAATCAAAACAACATCTCTAACGACAATCAGAAACATAGGAAAACACGCGAAAAGGCTAATAAACCTCCACTAACAAATGACGACAGCCCTTTCGAACAGACGGAAATCTTACATTGCATTGAAAACTTAAATACAAAGGAAACTCCAGGACACGATAGGATCAATGTAGTCATTTTACAACGTATCACAGAGACTTATCCAAATTTAATCACAAAAATATATCAAATGCTTTGGCTCAATACAGAAATACCTAAAATATGGAAAAAGGGGATTCTTCGGGTTATTCCAAACGGGACTCCGACAAACTGCGTCCAGTAACTATTCTACCAATAATGAGTAAAGTACTTGATAAACTAATCAATACTAGACTGACCCACTACCTATTGACCAATGACATTCTTAATAAAAATCAATTTGGATTCATACCTCAAAAACGCACAGTAGACGCACTCTATAAAACAAAAAAACAAATAGAATCAGCTATCAATGACAAAGGAAATTGCTTGATTGTGAAATTAGATATATCAGGAGCTTTTGATATAGCCTGGGTGCCCGCTATAATGCAGAATCTGAGGCGATATCGATGCTCAAGAAACTTATTTCAAATCATATCAAGCTTTTTCAACAAACGTACAGTAGAACTACAAACGAACAACTACAAAATAACTAAAAACCTGACTATAGTAGGCACACCTTAAGGCTCATTTCTCTCACCGACACTCTGGAACATACTAATAAATTCTATATTTTAAATTTCCATACCCAGTAATGTACAGATAATTACATAAGCCGACGACATTCTACTTCTTGTAACTAGCAAAATATTCAATTAACTAGAATCTGACACTAACAATACGCTAACAAAACTGGAAAGATGGGCAATCGACAACAAACTTGAATTCAACATTGACAAAACGAAATATATTATTTTTACTAAGAAAAGAAAAATTCCAAATTTAAACATTCGGCTATACTCTAAAGCAATCTTTCAAACTGACACGATGACATACTTAGGTCTAACATTCGATAGAAAACTAAATTGGAAAGTACACACATACAAGGTAGTTAATAAGACGCTAAAGACCGTGAACGGACTGACCATCGCCGCAAGAAACACATTTATGAAGGTGCTATTATTTCTAAACTTCTTTACGCCATACCAGTCTGGGATTCAGCGGCAATCAAATCCATTAATCTACAAAAGTTACAACGGGTTCAGCGATTAATGAGAATTAGGATTAGTAGGGCCTTTCGTACTATTTCATATCACGCCGCATGTGTTCATGCGGGAATATTACCAATTCACCATAAAATAAATGAAATAGCGACACTCTACAAAATTAAAAAACAATGAATGAACTACAAGAACATAAGAAACGACGAAATTGAAACCAGCTTGCCAACCAAACATTGGATACATCCCTCAATACACGCCAAAATAACCGATTTTATAACCACCACAGACATTGGCAACTTTAACATTGACATATATACTGACGGAAGCAAAGATGATAAGAACACGGGATGCGCACTTCCGCAACACGCACCTTTTAGGACAAAAACACATGGCACGAAGAACAATATAAATTAGGACCAAACTGCTCAAACAATCAGGCGGAAAAATTGGCAGTAGTTAAGGCCACAGAGTACATTTTAAGCCAGACAGGAAACCAGACAAATTCGTACAACATTCTTACAGACAACAGATCTTTGATAGACTCAGTCAAAAACTGCAAATCATATGACTCACTGACATCACAACTGAAAGAAAACTTAATCGAAATCATGCACAAAGGAATTCAAACTAGGCTGACGTGGATTAGAGGACACAGTGGCATCGAAGGCAATGAGAGAGCGGACGTATTGGCCAAGAAAGTTGCTCACGATACAAAGTCACTCATCTCTTACACCACAGTGCCTCTGACATACATAAAGAAAAATATCAAAACTGACACATTAACTAACTTGAACGAAGAATGGCAAAAATCTATTAAAGGACGACCTTTACACAAATATATCCCGAAAATCACGCAATAAAATCATGAAAACCAAAAAGCACACATTACAAACTAATACAATTACTGACAGAACACGGACAAACAAAACACTATTTGAACCGGTCCCACCTTTGTAATACAAACACTTGTGACTGTGACCTACAAACTCCACACACTTTTAAACATATCTTATACGACTGCAACTTGCACGAACACAACAGAGGACACTTATTAAAAACAATCCTGATGAAGGGCGACACATGGCCTACTCCCGAAGACAAATTATTTGAAAAATATAAATTGGAACTACTAAAATTTTCAAAATTAATTAATCATCAGAATTGACCCCAGAGAAGACAGAAGACCCGGCAGAAGAACAAATGGACCTCAACTCCCACCACACCCAATGGTGTTTTGAACTTTTATTTTTGTTTTGTTTATTTTTTGTTTTTGTTTTTCGTCTTTATTTCGTTTTTTTGTTCAGTTAGAAAAGTTATAATACAGATCGATTACTATTACTGTGAAAAAAAAAATAATAATGTTAACATCTATGCAGATAGTATGCCTAAGGGCATGGAATCTGTAGAAATTTAGAAATACACGACCCTCCCATAGGGATACTATGGAAGGGAAAAAAAAAATAAAAAAAAATGTTGCTATGCTAGATATATGTATAAGATATGCTAACCTAATACCTAGCGTCGAAACCAAGGAGGATGCTCAGATAATAAGCAAATAAAGCGTCAAACATAATGGCTGAAGGATCGTTCAGTTTCGTTGGGAACAATCTGGATGTGCTAGTGAGGATGATTAAAAGGAGGTGCCTTTTATTAATACTATTATACCCAGATTTTAATATTGTCTGATTGCCTTTAAGATGGGTCTCTTGAATAGATATAATGCAGGGATTTTAACTAGAAATTAAAAATTGTAAGTCATTATAATTGCGGTAGACACCGTCGCAGTTCCAATTTAATATTAGCATATGTTTACTTATAAAGAAATATCGAAAAGATAACTGGGTAAGGTTATTTATAGTTATTATCACTGAGAGAGATGTTTTTAATATGATTCTGCCAACCTTGTATAACTTTTGTGAATCAACTTTTTAGGCTATTTGAAGGTAGTTCGTATAATTCTGAAAGCATTTTGATAATGACCTCAAAATCATTGCTTATTTCTAGGGCTGCAGATACTGGGTCTTTTGTGATGCCAACTGTTTCTAAGAAGGTGTGCAGTTAAACAAATGACAGACGGTAGTTTTTATATTTGATTCTATACTTTCTTTTATCGGGGATAATGCTTCGGCCAAGGTTTTTTGTTCGGCGTGGGTCTGGGTGTTATATTGTCGTTAGGTATTATTGTTTGGGTGTTTACCTTTACATCACCGTCTTTTGTAGTAGGTTCCGATTCGGAATTTTCAGTTAAAATTTGTTTGACACATACGGTTTTATTAGTATCTGGTAACTAAATATCCCCCATTTCCCCTATTCCGTTTTTTAAATGATTTTCTAAATTTGAGGTTGTATTATCATTGTAACTTTTATCAACTGTTCCTTTATCAGTGGTTAAAGTAACCTTAATTTGTGTTGATAATTGTTTTTTATTGATTGTGTCACTTAAGGAAGGAAATTCTAAAGCCCCAGGAGGACTGGTAGGTCTATTTTCGGGATGAAGGGTAGGGCATTGTGAAGTGAAATGCCCTTCCTTTTTAAACCTATAACAGGCACCGGTATCTTCATTAAAGAACACAGGGAATGACCCCTCATCGCTTTTAATCACTAATGATTCAGGGAGATGTTGGCAACTTTCAGGTGTAATATAAATTTGTCTTCTCCAGCTCAGGATATGGGAATATCGACTTTTGTACACCGAAAGATAGGAACTGAACTGGTGACACAGGTGTAACCTTAACTTGTTTCAAGACTTCTTCTATAGCACTATGAGAAATGCTTGGTTCAACATTGAATATTAAAATCCTTTTAGCGGAATTTATTAGCCTTCGTATGGGAACAATATAATGTCCTATTTTCAAGGAAGGATTAGAATCGATTAATTTATCTACAAGTTGTTTGGAGCTGAGGTGGATGCAGAAATTATCAAAGCGAACCAAATGTCTCTGGGAGCAATAATTTCTGCTAATTTACCAGGTATTCGACCAATTTTAAAAATGAAAACTATAGCCTGGTCTCGTTTTGGGATTTTTTCTTGTTTTTGTGAGGTTATCTTGGCAAAAGTCTTACCTTCACTTACTGAGGAACTTGGAATCTGTCCATTTCTTGATTAAGGGTTATTACAGCCTTCAAAATTACTGGAATTCATGTCTTCGCTAAGAAATTCGTACTAATTTCTATAAAAAGAACTAATAAAAACAGTAACGTTAAATAAGAACTAATAAAACCAGTCTGGTTCTGGCCATCTTGCCATATTGACACAGTGTTAACAGTTCCGCATTAAAGCTTTTAGTGAAGTGTTATATAAGCGTCATTTAAGAGTAACTTAGTGAAAAGTGGTTTCATTTGTAACAATAAAAAACTGTGGTAATTTATTTTCTCATAATTACAACAGTATTGCAGTTAAAAGAATCGTGAGATACTGTGATATAAAAGGTGAGTCACTCTTATCAGTTGATTCTCATACGCATGCGCTCCCCTCTACCATAGAACAGCTGCTCTGACAAACGGCCAGCAGTGTCTCCTTAGCTAAGTAGGGGTGTTCATCATTTTTTCCCATTTTCTTACGTAATTTATTCAGCGTATATTCTCATCCTCGAAAATGGTGCAATGTTCAATCTGTGACAGTGCTATAGCAAGGGACAGTAAATCTAATTTATGCTGTAGCAAATGCCGCCTAATATTTCACGGCAAATGTTGCAAAATTAATGAAAAGGAAATTGAGTCTATCAAATCTCAAAAAAAAAAATTGATGTGCGGGGTATGCGATACGCATCAAACAAAGACCACCGTTGCTGAAAAATCGGGTAACGAACCCTCAGCAGCCGACATACTCGCCGCCATAAATCTTCTCCGAACACAAGTAAACGATGACATCAATGGGCTAAAGGCGTCGCTAGAAAAATATGGAGAGCTTAGCTTCGAGCTTAGAGAAAGATTATCAAAAATCGATAATCACCTTGAGGAGCAGGATAAGCACCTAGAGGAGCTGAGCTCCGAAAATAAAGCCCTAAGATCCCGAGTCGGGGACCTCGAGGTGAGATTAAACAAGGCCGAACAGGGTCTGCTTCGTAGATCAGTGGAGATCCGAGACATCCCCATCCGGGCCGGTGAGACTCCGGTGGCACTGGTAGCCAGTGTGGGAGCCGGACTCGGCATAAAGATTAATGTCGAAGACCTCGACACGGTAGAACGGCGGAGGCCCAAAAAGACGTCCCCAGACCACCTCCTGTCATTGCACGTTTCGTTAGGCAGTCAGTGCGAGACGAACTAATCCAGAGAAGAAAGGTCAAGAGGGACTTTTCCACCCGGGATATTGGATGGCAAGAGAACGACTCCCACCGTATATACCTCGGGGAAGAAATGACCCCCATGAACAGGCGTCTCTACTGGCTCGCTCGTCAGAAGAAAGCGTCGGGCAAATTAAAATATGTCTGGTTCGCGGCAGGCAGGGTGCGTTGCCGGAGGGACGACGGTCACCCAGTTATCTTCATCGACCAGCCCAAAGACTTGGATATTTTCTCCTGACTTGCGGGCTCCCGTCTACTGTCCGGTCGCAACCCGAAACCCATAACGGACTTGGTCTTACAAACTCTTTTTTTCCTTCAGACGAATATATTTTTCTTTAACAGTATTTCAACTTCTTTTCTATTTTATATTAATCTGTATATATCATTATCTTCTCTGTTCTGCAGCGATCAATCAGTTTTGTTTTATATCGCCACCAATATCCATTACTGTTCCTCTCCACTTCAACCCCTACACTCCTTCACCCTTCTCCGATCATTCCCATTAATCAGTCCAAATGAGTAACATCCTTTTATCCTGCCACGTTAATTCCCAATCCCTACCAGCACATTATGATGAGTTCCTGGACCACTTCCTCCATAATTTCTATCATATCATTGCCGTCTCGGAAACCTGGCTAAAACCAAATATCCCATCCTCCTCATTATCTATCCCTAACTACTCTCTTATCCGTCGTGATCGCGAGGACCGAACTGGAGGGAGGTTGGTCTTTACGTTCACGATAGTCTGAGGGTAAAAATCCTCCTAGAATCTCCTTCCTTAGAAGTTCCTCATCTGGAGTATCTCCTCGTTGAAATTTCCTCTGATGCTTTCTCCCTCCTCTACGTAATAATTTACCTCCCCCCCGCATACCAAATTTGATCCCTCCTTTGAATCTTCCCTCTTTACCTATGTCCCGTTATACAATAACGTAATCATTGCTGGCGATTTCAATATAAACATGCTCTCTGATTCTCCTAACAGATCCTACCTAACAGACCTCATCCATTCTCTTGACCTTTTCATAGTTCCCTACCAACCAACCCACCACACTCAGTTTACCAGCACCTGGTTAGACCTCTTCATAATAGATTCCTCCCATAACCTACTGTCTTCCTCACAGCATCCAGTACCATTTCTTTCAAGTCATGACCTCATCAAAATTTCATATAATATCCCAACACCAAAACTATGCCCTTACAAAATCTCCTGGCGGAACCTCGATTCATTAACCCCTGAAAAACTAAATCCTTTTTTCGACTCCCTTTCCCAATCCCTAGATCCCATTTATTCGTCATCCTCCATTGATGAAATGGTCGAATGCCTCTCATCCAATCTTTCCTCGTTCCTAAACCAACACGCCCCCCTCAAAACCCTAACTTTTAGACGTCCAGCCGCTCCCTGGATAAGTTCCGAAATCAGAGAGCTGATGAGGAAAAGAGATGCCGCCAGAAGACGTTTCCGACGCACCCGTTCCGCTAAAGATTACTCCTTTTTCAAGTCCCTACGCAATCTAACTCAATCTTCCTTACGGCGTGCTAAGGCACAGTTTTTCCATCACTCCATATCACAAGCCCACGATCCCAAGTCCAAATGGAAAATCCTTAAAAAATTATCAATCGTCAAATCCAAATCCTGTACTCATTATCCTATTGACCCAGATGATTTAAATTCCCATTTCGCCAACTCACCATCTATTCCTCACCCCTCCTCATACTTTTTCACACGAACCTTCAACCCTGATAACTTCTATTTCCTAAATATCTCGCCTGAAGACCAACTTTCCTCTGTCCTTAAATCCAAAACCAACGACTATGGGCCCGATCAAATCCCTGTAAAGATTATTAAATTATGTCTTCCTGTCATCTTTCCTGCTCTTTTACACATCTATAACTTTTCCTTACAAAACTCCGTTTTCCCAAAAGCCTGGAAAAAAGTGATAGTCCGTCCGTTGAACAAAGTACCAGTTCCCACTTTAGCCTCCGACTATAGACCTATCTCCATTCTTTCTAACCTATCCAAACCGCTTGAAAGAATTGTCCACTCCCAGCTCAATAACTTCCTAGAAAGAAATTCTCTCCTCAACCCTCTCCAATCCAGTTTCCGTTCTCATTACTCCACACAATCTGCTCTGTTGAAGATCACTCAGGATCTTCAATCCTCTATAGATGAACATAAAATCACCATCCTAATTCTCTTTGATTTCACAAAGCCGTTCGATACCGTCAATCATGAGATCCTCCTTTCTAAACTCCAAAACCTCTCTGTTGTGGCCAACAGACTTTAAATTATTTTTTTTTTAATTTATCTCAATTAACTTTAATTGTTTTTAATTTGTATTAACTAGTCATACTAAGTTAAGTGACATTGAATTCGAGTGTGGTCAGCTTCGGAAGCACTACGAAGGCTTCGGGTCACTTCGGAAGACTTCGGGCCGCTTCGGCAGCCCTCGGCTGCTCTCGTTCAATCATATGTTTAAATTGAAAAAAACAAAAGAATTATTAAATTAAAAATTACACACAGGCGTTGTGAGTGTTGTCCGTGAATGTTGTCCGAGGAGATTGTTTTGAACCATTTTCAACATCGAGGCCTCAAGGCACATTAATTCTCAACAGGACAAGCATCTATGGCCCAGCAGCCTAAGCAGGTTTTGGATTGCTTATTCCCAAAGTTGTCAGCAGGTAACAACTTTTATTACTCACGGTGAACAATCATTCGCATTGAGCGAACAGATAGTGACTTCGGACCAGTCTGGGTGAGGTGTAATTAGCCACAGTGGCTCATTGATATCGAAGGACTCTAATTAATAAATTGTTAAGCTAAAAGACTTTAATATTAACATTAAAATATTTTCATCAGCCAATGAACAATTCATATTAATGTTAGTGCACATGCAATTTTATCTAAATATTTAGGCAAATTTAAAGATATCTTCTCTAATTAGTTAATGTTAATTTTAGTATAATGTTGTTTATAGAAATTTCTTTTAATTACTATTTTTCCTAATTTTGTTTGTATTAGCTCATGAGCTTTATTTTGTTTTATGTTTCCGTTTTGTTGCCATAGTTGTACATAGCAAGGTTCAAAATATAGCCATCCGGCATTGCTTTGAAGTTTATTTATGTTTATTTATTTTTTAATTTATTTTCTTTAACTTTAAATTTTCACCAGCCTATGGTGAGTTGGTTGGGCTAGGAAAGGCTCACCCTGAACCTCTACCCGCCATCACATGTTGGTCCTCCGGGGTCGGATGATTTTTTGAACCTTGTAATATATTTTATGCATATTTTGTACTATATGTTGGTTTACAGCATTTCGCCACATTATTTCCTTCATTAGGGATATATTTTCTTTAGGATATATTTTCTTTCTTATTTTCGTTGCTTTATTTTTCGTGTAGTGGTTGTTGTCCTTTCTGTGTATTTTGAGTTCTCTCCCTCCATCTGTTTTTTCACCTTTGTTTTCAAGATGGTTGACTTAAACCCTGAGGTGAAGATGAAATTCGATATTCTCAAAGAGAAATTGTCCAACACAGGTAGAAGGATTAAGGCTATTGTTGAACAGGGCAGAGCAATCGCTTCTGACCCTTCTCAGTTATTTCTATTTAAAGGGATGTATAAGGAATTAAAACCTTATTTTGATAGCTATAATGATACCTGGGACAACATTGTCCAATTAGTAGCTGATATAGGTGGAACCACTATATTTCCTGACAAATCGGATAGGAATAATCAGGCAGCCATAGAGAGGTATTATTATGAGGCCTGTGCTATTTATGAGGACAAAATGAATCCAACGCCTATAGTTCAATCATCTGTTTCGCAGGCTTCAGGCTCAGCCGGCGAACCTGCAGGGCTCAATGACAGCCGCACAGTGCGGGCTCGTCTACCTCAGATCAATCTTCCCAAGTTTTCAGGTAATCCTGCAGAATGGCCGCTTTTCCGGGACACATACCTCTCCTTGATCCATCAAGAAACCAGCCTTTCAGACATGGAGAAGTTTTTGTTCCTCGTTTCATGCCTCAACGGACCACCTCGTTCCTTGATTGGTAATGTAGCGCTCAATGAACAAAATTATGGCCAGGCGTGGAAACTGCTTCTTGAGCATTACAATAATAAAAGAAAACTGGCTAACACCTATTTAAAACAAATACTTGACTTCAAGCCTCTCACAGGCAAACCATCTCCCGCCTCATTAAAATCAATCATTACCTCCGTGGTGGAATACATTGATTCATTCTCCAATCTTGGGATCCCAAACCAAGGGGACTTCATCAAGTCATACCTGGTCTTAAGGTGCTTGGACCCTATCACACGGGGACATTTCGAGAAGAGGTTTGTGGATTCTGAATTCCCATCTTATGCTGACTTAGTAAATTTCATAAAAACTGAATGGAAAGCCATGGATCTATATTTCACAGAAGCAGAACCCTCTACATCTTCAGATCCTCGACCTCCGCCCAAACCATTTTCTAAAGGTTCTCATCGAAATACATTTTTCCATAGAAAACAGTCGCCTGATCAAAAACAATCTCAGAAGAAATCTCCCTCACATCATTCCACAAAACCTTGCCCAGGGTGCAAAAATCCTCATTCGCTGTATCAATGCCAGGAGTTTAGATCTGCTTCATCCTCCGACAAGCTCAAGCTTCTGAAAGATTGGTCTGGGTGTACAAATTGCCTGTCAGGAAAACATTCTACAAAAGAATGCACATCCTTAAGAAGATGCTCGTCCTGCAACGGGAATCATCATTCATGGTTGCATCAGCAGACCCCTGTGACTGCTGGTAACACTCCGGCTGTACAGGTCAATAGAGACAACGAAGGATTTGCGCTTAGTGGACTGTCTGGTGATGGAGAAGTTTTGCTTGGAACTGTAGTCCTACAAGTGAAAACCTCAAAGGGTGGTTTCATTACTGTTCGCGCTGTCACGGATAGTGGCAGCCAGATGTCCTTTATAACGACGGAATGCGCCAAACGATTAGGCCTCCTTATTCAACCATCAGAGCAGAACATTGCAGGAATTGGCCAAATCAAGTTAACCTGCCCAATAGGAAAAATCGATTGTCTCCTTAGATCCAGAATCCCTTCCTTTTCAAACAGGAAGCTTTCAACCAAGGTCATTGTTGTACCCAAAATAACCGGCAGTTTGCCCCAAGCTGTCATCAACAAAACCACCATTGACCAATTTAAGGGCTATGCACTAGCCGACCCAGATTATTGGCACCCTGGTCCTGTTGAATTCTTACTAGGCGGTGACTTATTTTTTGACATTTTGACTGGTCAACCTATTGTGCTTAACCCAGAGTTACCACGACTTGTCCCAACAATTTTTGGGTTCATAGTTGCTGGACCTTTGGCATCTCAACCGAAGTCCAACGAGAGCATTAATTTCCTCATACAATCCAATGATGATTTAAATGATGCTATCCACAAGTTCTGGGACATGGAGGAAGTTCTTCCAGTTAATGTAGCATCAGAAGAGGACGATTATTGTGAAAGGCACTACCAAGAGACACATTACCGTTTAGATTCTGGGCGATACGTCATTTCTCTGCCAGTCAAGCCATCTATACAGTCTTTGCAGAATACACGGACCCAGGCCATCAAGCGACTCACTAACTTGGAAGCCAAGCTTGCCAAGAATGCTGAGCTAAAGAAGGAGTATACAAAATTTATGAGAGATAATCTGGACCTGGGTAACATGAAATTAGTTGACAATAGTGCCATCTGTACCCTACCCTATCATCGAAGTATCCTATCTTCGGAGTTACCAAACCATCCTCTATGGTGGGCGGGACCAAGTTGGTTGTCCAAACCGGTGGAGCAGTGGCCAAGCCACAAAATTGATATCATGGACCTCCCCGAGACAAAGAAGGGTGCCATTGCATGCCTGAACTCGGAGATATCACATCCAAATGATTTTATTGAGTGGATTGAGAGATTCTCCTCTTACACCCGACTCCTTAACAGCGTTCGCTATGTTTTGCGATTTATCACAAATTGCAGAAAGGGGGAGGGGCTTAGAAGCACTTCGTACCTAGCCGAGCTTCGAAAAGCAAATCAAATTTGCGTAAAAGTCACTCAAGACCATTATAAATTAGATACCCACCAAATGCAGTCTCTAAATCCATTTATAGACTCCGATGGTATCCTCAGGGTGGGTGGTCGCCTGCGCAATGCAGATTTTCTTTCCCACGATGCCAAGCATCCAATTATCCTCTCTGGGAAAAGCCACCTTGCTCGATTGATCGTCGATCATACCCATCGGTCTCTTCTACACGTGGGACCATCAGCTCTTCAAGGCATATTGCGGTCCAAGTATTGGATAACTTCTTCCAGAAATCTCATCCGGCAAAGAGTATTTCAATGCATCAAATGCTTCAAGGAGAAAAAGAAACCGCAACCGCCTATTATGGGTGATCTTCCATCCTGTCGTCTCACGGAAGGCCAAGTCTTTACCCACGTGGGAGTCGATTTTGGAGGTCCGTTTCTTATCAGAGAATCCTCCCGTAGAAAGGCGGCCGTTGGCAAGGCTTACCTATGTCTTTTTATTTGTATGTCCACGAAAGCCATACATTTAGAGGTCGTCTCTCGATGCTCCACCGACGCATTTCTCGCTGCCTTCGACCGATTCAGTGCACTCTGACGGAGGTACCAATTTTGTAGGCGCTTCCAATAAACTGAGAGAGATTCTATTGTGGCAACGATCCTCATCTGTCCAGGAAAGGATCGAAAGCGTGGCTGCGCATCAAGATATCAAGTGGACTTTCAATCCTCCTTCTGCTCCCCATTTTGGAGGCGTCTGGGAGGCAGGGGTCAAATCCGCAAAGGCGCTTCTCCATCGAGTAGCTGGTGACACTCCGTTCACATTTGAAGAGTTAGCTACTACATTTTGTCGTGTTGAGGCAATTCTCAACTCTAGACCTCTAACGGCACTCGACTCAGACCCATCCAGTTTGGAGTGCATCACTCCTGGTCATTTCCTAATAGGAAGGTCGCTTACTTCAGCACCCGAAGAGAATTATACGGAGGATAAGGTGCTTCCACTTAGGCGATGGGATGTCATCAAGCAACGCACCCAACACTTTTGGAGGCAATGGAAGAATGACTATTTGAGCACGCTACAGCAGCGAAATAAATGGACCAAAAAACAAGACAACCTACATCCAGGAGACCTCGTGATAATCAAGGATCCGAACGCTACAGTTATGAGATGGCCAATGGCAAGAGTTATGAATGTGCATCCTGGAAAGGACGGCGTGGTGAGAGTCGTCACGATCCAAACGTCTTCGGGGACTTACAAACGCCCTGTGGCAAAACTAGTACCTTTGTCCCCAGCAAACAAACTCAATTAATTTTAATTTTTTTAATTAAAAAATTGGTGGGCGGAATGTTGTGGCCAACACACTTTAAATTATTTTTTTTTTTAATTTATCTCAATTAACTTTAATTGTTTTTAATTTGTATTAACTAGTCATACTAAGTTAAGTGACATTGAATTCGAGTGTGGTCAGCTTCGGAAGCACTACGAAGGCTTCGGGTCACTTCGGAAGACTTCGGGCCGCTTCGGCAGCCCTCGGCTGCTCTCGTTCAATCATATGTTTAAATTGAAAAAAACAAAAGAATTATTAAATTAAAAATTACACACAGGCGTTGTGAGTGTTGTCCGTGAATGTTGTCCGAGGAGATTGTTTTGAACCATTTTCAACATCGAGGCCTCAAGGCACATTAATTCTCAACAGGACAAGCATCTATGGCCCAGCAGCCTAAGCAGGTTTTGGATTGCTTATTCCCAAAGTTGTCAGCAGGTAACAACTTTTATTACTCACGGTGAACAATCATTCGCATTGAGCGAACAGATAGTGACTTCGGACCAGTCTGGGTGAGGTGTAATTAGCCACAGTGGCTCATTGATATCGAAGGACTCTAATTAATAAATTGTTAAGCTAAAAGACTTTAATATTAACATTAAAATATTTTCATCAGCCAATGAACAATTCATATTAATGTTAGTGCACATGCAATTTTATCTAAATATTTAGGCAAATTTAAAGATATCTTCTCTAATTAATTAATGTTAATTTTAGTATAATGTTGTTTCTAGAAATTTCTTTTAATTACTATTTTTCCTAATTTTGTTTGTATTAGCTCATGAGCTTTATTTTGTTTTATGTTTCCGTTTTGTTGCCATAGTTGTACATAGCAAGGTTCAAAATATAGCCATCCGGCATTGCTTTGAAGTTTATTTATGTTTATTTATTTTTTAATTTATTTTCTTTAACTTTAAATTTTCACCAGCCTATGGTGAGGTGGTTGGGCTAGGAAAGGCTCACCCTGAACCTCTACCCGCCATCACACTCTCCATGTCAAACAGCGTCTTGAAGTGGTTCCTCTCCTTCCTATCCCAACGTTCACAAACAGTTCACATTCCCGATAAACCCCCTTCCTCATCTCCTTTACTAACACGAAGTGTACCACAGGGTTCCTCACTTTCTCCAACTCTCTTTTCTGTTTATGTTAACGATCTCCCCGAGTCCATCAACCATTCACAATACCACTTATACGCAGACGACCTCCAAATCTACCTATCCTTCCATCCCTCCAAAATGCTAGAGGCAATCCGAAAAGTTCAAGAAGATATAAACAGCATCAACGCCTGGGCAGAAAAAAATGAGTTAAGACTGAACGTACAAAAAACTAAGGCAATCCTAATTGGCTCCAGGCATCTTCTTAATTCCCTCCCTTACTACCCCTTACTCCGTCTTAATAATCAAACCATTCAGCTCCAATCCTATGTCAGAAACCTCGGTGTGGTCTTTGACCAGCAGTTGTCGTGGAGTAATCATATTTCCGAAATCACCAGAAAATCCATAGCTATCCTCAAACAGTTCCTTAGATCACGTGGTTGCTTGTCCCCGAAAACCCGGCAACTCCTAGTTTCCTCTCTTATATTTCCCCATTTTGACTACGGCTGCCTTGTATACGGGGGACTGTCTGGCATGCATGAAATGAGGTTGAAGAGACTAATGAATTGTTTCATTAGATTCATCTTCGGTGTCCCCAGGCGCTCCCACGTCTCCAGCTGGTATGCAGAATTGAAGTGGCTCTACCCAGTTTTCCGACGGCAATACTTCCTAGGTGTATATCTTTTCCAAACCTTCAGAACCAAGAAACCTCCTTATATCCTCAGTTTGTTCAAACCCTGCTCCTCTGTACATTCTCTAAATACCAGATCCCAAACCTCTAACCTGTATATCCCTTTTTACCGATCTGCATCCTTTACAAAATCCTTTATCATCCGTGCTGCCACCTTCTGGAATTCATTACCTGTCTCTATCCGAAAAACTTTATCCCTCACATCCTTCAAAACCCTACTATTTCATCACCTCCTAATTCTCCAATCCCCGATGGCTATGTAAATATGTAAATAGTGAAAACAGTATTAAGGATAAATCTATTTGATTTTTATTATATATATTATTTCTATTTATATATATCTCTTAAGCTCAAAAGCTGACCAAAGTTTTGTACTGTACATCCGCATGTTGATCTTACATTTTTTCTTTCTACATTCTGTCTTTGTTATCTTTATTGTATTACTTTTCTTTTTTGTGTCTACCTTATATTTTAATTCTTTATTTCTTTTTATTGTTTTTATTATATTTTTTCCAAATAACCAGACAAATGGCTATTAATTTTTTTCACTATTGTTATTCTTAGGGGACTAAATGTCCCAGAATAAAAATTACTTTTCTTCTTCTTCTTCTCTTAACGTCGACCTTGAGGGTTTACTTTGGTCCAACACCAAAAGAAAGTTTTCATTATTTGTACTGGGCAAACAAAACAAGACATTTAGACATATTTTGGGGTTTAAAAAATATTTTATACCCTACTTGAGGGTATTTTAATAGTTTTGGGTAATTTAAAATTTTTACCATTGGCAAGATTGGAGTTTTTGTAAACCTTTATTTTGATGCTTCAATAGATAACCTCCAAACTTTTCATCAAGGACAAATTCAGTAACAAGATAAAAATAAGGTACATGTCACAATGTCATCAACAAAGGTTTACAAAAACTCTTGTGTTGCCAATGGTAAAAATTTTAAATTACCCAAAACTATTAAAATACCCTCAAGTAGGGTATAAAATATTTTTAAACCCCAAAATAACTATATGTCTTGTTTTTTTTGCACAGTACAAATATTGAAAACTTTCTTTTGGAGTTGGACCAAAGTGACCCCTCAAGGATCAAAGTAGCCCCGGTTGACGGTACAACTTTAGGAATATGTTTTCACAAAAACCTCTAGCTGATTTCCTAATCATAATTAAAAGATAATCGTAATTGTAACTGAGCAGGCTAGCATCACTATCGAACTATTTGCATCAAGGAAAGTGATTATTTGCATGATAACGTAGCGCAGCTACCGGATCATTACTTTAAAATCATTCTTCCGAAAAAAATGTCTATTGTAACTATAAAATTTTCAAAAAGTTCCATAATTTTTTAATCCTAATAATCATCAAATTATAATAAAGTAATTGTTGCGTTTCCATAATTACTAAAAATATTTCTCAATCGTTCATATAATTTTGTACTGTAATTCTGTATAAGGCTATAGAAAGACATACTGATATATTTTGTGGACCTTGCTTTATTTGTGATTGACGTACAGAATTAAGAAGAAGACATCTGATTCACGGTAAGGAATTATAGTCTACATAACGTATTGCTGTATTAGGAAACACAATAAAAATACTTATAAACATTGAATTAAAATTGATTTAATGACATAAATAAGAATAACTGAATATTGATATTCTCCAATGGTCGGATTCTTTTCCTTTTGTCCAAATTCTTATATTTTACACTCTGTTTAAGTTTTTAGAAATAGCTTAGAGTAGTCTCAATTTTTAAATAACCTTTATCAAGTATATTACTATGTAATGGGGGGTTAATTTATTACTGTTTTTAATTAAGAAGTGATTAATGATTTAATGGGATGCCAGAGCGTTTTCTAGGAAATGACCAAACTAATAAAATATTTACTTCCCCTGATTACATACAATACCTTCCCCTTTTATAATAAAAATAAAAATATGATTCCCCTTTTATGAATCAAAAGATAATAGAATTTCAATAATTGGATTCCTCTCTCAAAGGCATATGTGGAGCAATATAAGGTTGCATGCTTATAATATAAATAGGTATATATATATATATATATATATATATATATATATATATATATACTAGCAGACCCGGCCACGCGTTGCTGTGGCTCAGTAGTTATATCCTAATATTTTTAAACAAATACAGTAATACCAATATTCATTGATAAAGATGAAAACCTTTCAGCTAATCAAAATCCAACGTGATTGAGAATAGAGCATTACACCATTTAAAAGTATTTGGTAAAGAATATAGGAAAGTTAAAGTTTTTATTTTTTACATCTCATACTTCAATGTAGTTTGATTAAAAAGGAGCTGGTTGAGTTTACGACTCACAGAGCTGCCAACACTATCGCCCTTTTTTTATGGATCGGTATAAACTAACTCGAAATGGCTATATTTTTCCACTAATTTTAAAAAGGATGACTGAAGTAAGGTTTGGTAACCTCAGCCATTGATCTATTGATTATTGGCCTAACACTACTTCAACTTGGTATTGTTAGTTTAACAACGGGTTTAATTTTGCTCAGGGTCATGCCAATCTTGGTTAACGCGTCATATATGTCCTTTTGATAGGCGTTTTTCTCAATTTCTTTGAGACCTCGATTTCCCAACCCTTCGGCTAATAAGTGTTCGGTAGGAGGGTGGTGTGTTGAAGCTTTTAATTTAGCAATATATTTGAGTGATAATAAATCTCTTCTTAAAGAGGTTTTTACATAATACAATTAAGAATTTTTATTTATTCAAGTACTAATTTGTTCAAAATGTTTTGGGTTATCCTGTTTTGTTTTTTTTAACACAAACCAAAGATTTGATGGTTTCCACACACGTGAGCAGGCGATACCCATTTCCCACGTGAGTTATGCCATTGCCCAAGGGAAAAACACGGATTTCCAAAGTCCAAGTGGACATTGTTTGCCCTTGGGATTTGTTTATGGTCATGGCAAAAGCCAAACGAATAGGATATTGAAGCCTTTTAAATTTTATTGAAAATTCTGTCGGTTCCAAGGGAATATGTGGTAACAGGGCGATATCTCCTGTAAACCTTCCAGGTAACATTTTTCCTTCAATAACATTTCCTGTGATCCTCTTAATGACCAAACGTGTACTGTTTCACAATTGAGGTGGATTTAAGTTACGAAGAAGAATGATCGGTGAGCCAATATTCAACTGGAGATTGTTTGGGTGTATATCCAGGGAATTAAAAAATTCAGATGGGAAATTTACGGCTTCGTTTACATCTAGAACATTGTCAATTGATTTTGGAAGTTTATTTCATCGAAATCAACATTTTTTGCTGCCAAAATAGCACGACTACCCAGCCACTTATAGTCCAAATAATTGTTCAAAATATCAGGAAAGACACTTTATATTTCGTAGACAGTTCATTTTTCGTCTCTACAACAGTTATGAAATTTTCTGGTAATTTGATAAATTTTGAATTTCGATACAGCTAGCTCTATTTCACCGTTTCCAATATAGAGCAATTGTTTAAAAAATATATCTGCCGATGGATTATTTTGCAGTAGTACTCTCATATTTATGGCGGATAAATCTGAAACTTGAGGTTACCCAAATAACAATTATTCCTGTTCAGTAAAGGTGTAATAATCATTAAATGTAAAATTTAAAAAATGCCGCGATTCCTTTCTTAATCAACAATCATTTAAAGATAAGTAAATATCATTTCCAATAATAGCCTACTTTAAATTAAAGAAAGGATTAAAATCTTCGCTAAAATTTCTTAAATTTTACATTTAAAGATAATTACAAGTTAGGAAGTAACAGCCTCTATTCGATTGGGATTAAATTTTCTCAACTTTAAATTATTGTTGATAAAGGAGGAATTACAAATCTTCACTGACATTTTTTAAATTTTACATTTTAGATCTCGGGATAAAAATGATAAAAAGGTTTGGTAAAATAAAAAAACACTGTATTTAAATAATAATAACAAAACGAATAATGAAAATAAAGAAACTTCTGTTAAATAAATTAACTGAAAATATAATATTAAAGTCTCTTTAGCAAATCACAAAGTATCCCACAACACCTAATCAAAACACACTCTTTTTGTGAGGGAGTTTTTACGACTGGTTACCCGCAGTGTAGCCAATTGACTAATTTTCACTAATTTTTGGCAACACTGACTCCCCAAGTCAGGCTTCTATTAGGTTACACCTATGACAGTAGGTGCTGTTACAACATTTATAGAGTATTATTTCAAATATTAGCCTAATTTAAATTATTAAAATGCATTTACTATACTAAAAGTTGATATCAGGGTGGGCCCAGCAAAGCGTTTCAGCGCTTAGCTAGTAATTTAATTTAAATACAAATAAAAAAGGAAAAGGAAGAAAAAGTACCTACACATTTGAGTATTTATTATAACCTTTTCTTGATTTATTTATTCTTTAATGAAAATTAACAATAAATACAAATCTGTATTACTATTTGTCTGGGGAAAATAATAATATAGGAAAAATAACTGCACTCACATAACGCAATACAAAATTATAATAATGATAACCTGTATTACAATAGCATGCTTATAAACAAAAACATTATGAAATCGACATATGACGCCATGTTAATAAATCGAAACACGACCTACTGTATTTGCAATAATTCGCTATATAAGAATTATTTTGATCACTAATCAAGTTAAAAACTATCCGGTCCGGTAAGTTGGCCAAAACTATATACATTGAGCCAAATTTCATTAAAATCGCTTGAGTAGTTTCTGAGAAATAGAGAGACAAACATCGGGACACGAGATTTTTATATATATAAGGATATATATATATATATATATATATATATATATATATGATTAAAATAGATAAAAAACTGAGTCAATGAATTTATGGTGATATTACTATTAATAATAAAGAAAGATTGTATTAACTATTTGTTTATTAACATTTAAAACAAAGTAACAAACATTTTATAGATTTATTATGCATCTTAAAAAAAAATTAAATGAGATTTTAATGAACTCGATGTTTAACACTGTCATAGCTTACAACCATTACACAAAAGACATAATAGACAAATAAAATAAATATGATTCAACCAAATGAAACAATGTACTAAAACTACTATATTACAAAATAATCAAACATATATACATATTGGGTACTCATCTAGATACTCCCAGGATCTGTGTTCTCTCCGCTATTGCAACCTCTGATAGAGCAATTAACTGATAGCGCCAAATGATGGTTTTAAGTCTTGTCAACGTGACAATCATCTTTACAACACTAACTTGAAACACTTCTTTAAAAATTCTCAAATACTCTTTTAGGCTCACCATATATTACCATGTTAATTAAAAAATCACTAATGATACTTTCTATGTCCTGAAGGGACAGTCTATCACTCCACTTCAGGACTATCCAAAGTTATACCCAAAAGTACATGCTGACAGTACGAAGTCACATTCAAGAGTCACCCACTGGGACATCCCTTTCCTCACATAAAGAATGGAGGGGGAAATATTCCTCCACTGACAAATTTATTAAAAAGGCATTATAATGAAAACAAAAATGATATATTTGTAGGTTCTCTACCAGGGAAAACACCTGTAAACTTTAATTTGCATGGCTCTTGTTATTAAGATAGTAATTAATGAAAAACAGATAGCGTGGGGACTATATTCTATTTTAACGGCTTTTATGTTAGCGGTCGAAACGGCTATTCTCTGGTAAACAAAATCAGGATGTCTTGAATTTAGCGCATTATCTCCCTAAAAAGGAAATTGAAAGGAAATTAAGTTTCCTTACCTAGTCCTGCTACTAATTTAGTTATTAATTAAAATATTGATCAGCTGATTTTAAATTTAGACTCCTTATTAAAAATGAACAATTTTGATATCCGACAAGATATATTTTATTTTATTACATATTAAGTTTTCTAATTGGTTAGTGGCTCTATCATCAGCTATGAAAATGATATATGATTATTTTGACTACCTCTTAACCTAATACATAGCAATATATTATATTAATATATTAAATTAATGGAAAAATTTTCACTTACAATTTACGGTGCACCTTATTGTATCGTGACTAGATGTGAGATAAGTAATATTTTTACTGTAGTGTTTTAAAAACGCGGATAGGAAAACATAGACAATGGTTACCAACCCACATGGCAGTGACCTTCGTCAGTGTTGCAGCCTCGGGTGCAGTATTGCCCTACTCAAAACAACATTCTTCGTTTTTTTCTTTTTTCTTTCCTTTCGTAGATAAACTTCTTTTTAAATGAAACTCCAACTTTTGTTGGAGGTAACAGTTAAGTCTTGAACTTCTGAGTGCCACCAATCAAAAATAAAAGAAATACAAAGTTAAAAATAAAAATAAATACACCTCTCCGTCATAATCTAACATAAGTAATCTATAAAATAAGGATCTATAAAAAGGATCAATCCATATTTATATCTATAAAAAGAAACAACTGAAATAAATTAAATCAAATAATCTACCTCTATAAACAAAACTAAACATCTACTAACTAAAAAGATACTACTTACAAAAATGGTGCATCCTAATAATATATATAAAAATGTTAGACTAGCAACAACAAACTAGCAGGCATGCACATAAGTCCAGTGTCTGTTAATGAAAATGCCCGTTAAACATCACCCATGCATTTCACACAACATAATTGGTACAAAACTTGTATAACCTGACAGAAGTGGTATAAAAAACGTCGCCGATCCAAAGAGGTATGGTGTAATTATTTATTATAAGGGCCGCTACAAGTATCTTCATTTTTTCTTAATTCTCTTAACTACTGAGTTTAGGTTCAGAGTATAGTAAAAAAAAAAAAAAAAGGGAAAGTCATATGATTATGATGATTAATTATATCAGATGTTTTTTGAGTTAGTTGAAAGATATATATTACTGTTCTTATTTTGTGAAAAATATATTTGATTTATAAAGAATATTAGTGTATTCCATTATTGGAAAAAGTGTTTTTAACATTATTGGCAACCGTGACAGAACCTAGTCTGCTATTTAATAGAAATGGATACACTAAAGAAGATAAGAGCAGGACATCGGTCAGTATTTACGAAAATTAACGACTCTTTCTTAACTATTTTAGAAGAGAGTTCGGAGGAATCTGTTTTGTAAGGCCTTTTAGCAACATAAGAAAGTACTCGTAAGATAGAAACTTTAAAGGATCTCGATTTAAAAATCCCAACAAATTTGGGCCTGGACCTCTAAGGAATGAGGGTGGAGGCAACTTGGAAATTGGGGATGTTGAAAGGGTAAGTAATAGCGGACTGTGGTCTGAGGACAGGTCGTCGAGCCTTTAAATTGAATAATTTAGAGAACCTAGCCCTTTGTGGATGAAAAAGTCTAGGAGATCAGGATTACGGTTAGGATCGGTTGGCCAGCAGATAGGGGAGCCGCGGGGGAGAGGATGTTGCAATGATGGGTGTTAACGGATGATAGTAGTGTTCGTCCTCGGGAATTGGTTATTCTGGCCCCCCATTGCTGACATTTTAATCTATTAATAACTATTTTTATTTTAGTCTTAAAAAGGTGCCTCAATATGGGATATCCCATAATAGGAAATAATGGGTATCCCATACTAGGGTCCCCTAGTATGCCCATACAGGCTTTTTTTTTTTTTTTTTTGTGAGTGTGCTTCAGTACGTAGTATAAAAAAGAAAGCAGTTAGCAAATATTTAAATGAATAGTTCAATATTTAAGATAAAACAGTGATTAACGAAATTCGACTTACCTTGAGGCCTGAAATATAAGGTCAAAATAATCACGAAAAAAGTTTATGAACCCTAAAACAACATTTCACTGAAAATAATCCAACAGGATGAGAATGTATAGCAATGTGACAAGATTATGTGCCAATTCGACATTAATCTTCAATTTAAGAGAATAAAAGCTAGGTTGCAGTACAAACTGTATCCAGAAACCACATCTCCCATATTAGGCAACCATCCCATAATGAGGCACTTTCCCCTATATATTATTACTAAAGCTCGGAATTCCGTGTAGTAAACAATTGAAAACGTGCAATAAAAACTTAAAAACTTGCAAAACCGTGCAATAAAAATTTTAAAACGTGCAAAAACATAAAAAACCTTAAAATTATTTATGTGAACAATTTATAGCTACTTTTGAAACAAATAAGTAGCGGAGAGTAAATTGAAGTAAAATCTTTTATTTTTAAAACATTGGTTTTAATATAGATTTTGGTAAAATAATGATTTTTTGATTAGTAAAGAAAAATTAATGGAGTACATTAGAAATGTAACTACTCTTTATTATTTTTTTAATCAAAGTTTATAACTAAATACATTTCTAATTTTTTTCCTGTAAAACAGTGCCTCCTTTCACTTAAACTTTCTTTCAATTTAGAAAAAGATATCTCAACTTCTACAATCGTTATAGGACAATATTTATAGCGACTCAGCAACTAGGGATCTCCTTCAATTCAACAGTGACTGAATTTCCGTTCAGGCAATCATTACAATTTTTTAATTGTTTATATTCAGGAATTCGTTATAAAAATTTTCAAAATTTTTCGTAAATGATAATTCCTTTTTCGCTCTTGATTGTTTCCAATGATTTTCCAACGTCCTAAACTACTCAAATTATGGAATCACTAGATGCAATATCCGGTTGCGTAGGCTTATTTTTAAATCACTCTGATGACACGCACTACCCCTGGTACCGTTCTACGGTTAAAAAATAACTAGGTAGTTACTTGTGCTGCAGTGGGCATCCATTTGTGATTTCCTCTCACATCCAATATTTTTATCACAAGATTTGCAAAACACTACACTACCATCCCTTTTGAGTCAGGATACTTTTCATCCATCCCGCAATTTTCGAAGACGCCTCCAATTTTTTGCATTTTAAGTAACAATATACTTGACAGAAGCTAGATTGATAGTGACAGAACGATGAGAATTAAGAAACAAAATTTAAACATCCAGGAACTACTGAGCCCATAGTTCTTGGAAATTGGAGGTTTGTGTTTGTTTATATCTCCCAAGTTCCCTTTATTTTTTTCCTATGTTTCCTTTCCGTTATTTTTTTAATCCTATTACTAATTCCCATTTATTTATTATCCACCAATTTTTTTATGTTTATTTAAGAAAATTAAAATTTGTAATAATTTTTTTTCTTCAAAATATCAAATGATGCAATTTCTTGCAATAAAACTTCAAAACGTGCAATTTCGTGCAGTAAACCCCAAAACGTGCAATTTCGTGCAGTAAACCCCAAAACGTGCAATTTCATGGAGTATAAAACTTCATTAAAACATCCCATTAGGCTTGATTCGGATAAGTAACTTGAATTCGCTTTATTCTGACTTAACAATTAAAAGATGCAATTGCACGGGAATCCGAGCTCTAATTATTACCTTGAATGAAAGGTAAGCACGTGTTCTTTTCAGCAATATATGGTTCTATGAGGATATTTGGAAGAATTTCATCCTCTTTTTATTGATATATAGTTTTTTAGGCTGGTTGGAGAGAGATTTTTGCTTATAGCATTTTTCGATGACTGTTTTACAACTTCGAAAAAATCTAAATTTTTATGTTTAACAATTTTTTTTTTTCCATGATGGAAAATAATCTCTCTAATATTTATGGTATCATAGGATTCTATTCAATTCAATTAATTCCCATTCTACAGAGGAAAGTCTTAATACGTACATGGTTTTGAGCTCTAGCCGTCATCGGAACCTTAAATACCACAAAAGTTCCAATTATCATAATTCTAAAACTATTTGTTGGAATTGGGTAAAATTTGGCTTTTTTTCTTATTTCTGCATGTACTTAATACCTACAAATTTTTATCGAAATCTGGGGGGGGGGGGAGGTAAAATTTTGAACTCCGCCTGGATGATTTGACATGGAATAGTCCGGCCCACATGTCCCCTAAAACTAACTAGTATTTTCTCATTTTCTGGCGCTTT
Organism: Aelia acuminata; assembly: GCA_911387785.2. NCBI lineage: Eukaryota > Metazoa > Arthropoda > Insecta > Hemiptera > Pentatomidae > Aelia > Aelia acuminata. The sequence continues at coordinate 48,517,976 of OU426980.1, read as the reverse complement.
CTCATCAAGTTCGGCTGGCATACAATCTTCTTTCTCTCCTCCAACGCCATATAACATCTATTGTTTATCATCACCTAATTTCGGATCATCTTCTTGTAACTCAAGTAGGTATAGCCGCTTGAGGGGCCTCACGATCAGTCCAGGAGCAGTGGCCACCCTTGCAACTCGAGGCACACCATCTCTACCTTTAATTAGCTACTAAATAATTCGTAGAGGCCATTTAAGAGGTTTGAAGTACCCATATTTAATTAATACTAACTGACCAGTCTTCGGTTCTCTCATGTTTCGTTTTGAATATAAATCCAACTGACCCAGGTAATTCAGACGGAATCTAGTTCTAAATGTCTTTCTGATTTCTTGAAGCCGGATCAACGTTCGGTTAACGTTGACATAAAATACGCTGGGGGTTATTGGCATCATATCAGATGACTCACTTGCTAAATATGTCAGCGGGCGGTTGATAATTACACCTTCGTAGTCGCACAGTGTACATTTCCTCGCATCCACGGCTTGTTCTACCTAAAGTTCTCCTCAAAAGGTTTTTCAACAACCCAATTAGACCCTTCCACCAACCACCCTACCAGGGAGCTGATGGAGGGTTGAACTGCTAATGTATCTTTCGAACTGCACTATAATTGATAACTTCGTTATTTCGTTAGGATAGAGCAATAAGTGGTGGCTCTAACCTAAATTGTTCCGTCTTAGAGTAGATCTCTATGAGTGAAGAGCTCAACCGTGCGCCTCTAGTTATACTAAAATAATTTACTAGTTTTCCTTTGTCATTTCGTTTTTAAATGTCTACATTTATCACTTATAAGACAAGCCCATTCACAATCAGTCGGAAAATACTATATTCACATTACGGTTATAAACTATAATAGAAAAAAGCTACAGTCGAGAACACAACAGAGTTGGTGTAGTGGTAGTTCGGCAACAGCGTAATCCCGCCTGCGCCCGGAACAACAAACAGGTCTGTCCTTATTTATTTACATCTCTCGCTCTCTAATATTTACATCGCTCGAACTATAATTGGTCGCGCCAACGCGAATAATTTTATTTAAATATTATAAATAATACGGTTGGTCCGGCTCTGTCGGGCCGTATGTTTTGATTGTCAATTGTTTTGCTTTTGTTTAATCCCATATGGCATATAGAAACATCCCCCAGTCAGTCTTTGTACTTGCCAATGTTAAGTTGAGCACCAGTTTTTTAATAGTTCCTTAAAATATTACGAGAACTCCCGAACCATTGGGTTTGTTGAAAATAGGGGCAACAAAGAAGTGAAGATCCAGATTACGTAAAAGACGTAAAAGGAGTGCAGCCAGTTGAAGTCGCATGAGGGTGAGTCCCGAAATAATTTTCAATAATTTTAATGTTCCGGGAGTCTGCTGATTGTTAGAAAATTATTAAACTAATGATTTTAGTTATACAGTCCACTTATAAATTTATATGCCATAATTTATTGGTCCTGACCGAGCCGGATCGATTGCTTGTGATTTGTAGGGGTCGATTGTTGGGCCGTTCGATTATAACATCATTCTAGCACAATCCTTCCATTTGGTTAAGGTTAGTCTTTGTTTATCAAAGCAAAACCTTCATTAATAAATAAATTTAATTATTTTAATAATTTCGATAGTTAAAATTATAAAAAAAATGTCAGAATTAAAAGTAAAAATACTCATTGCAAAAAGAGAAAAGTATTTTATTAGAATTCAACGGTTATATGATATAGCTAATAAAGTTACGAGTAGTGATAAAAAATTGCTAGAGCAGTTTCAAATACTCCTTCATGTATTTGATGATACAGTAAAAGAGTTTGAGAATACCGAATTTCGCATTAATGAGATTAAATGTGAATTAGATGAAAAATTTTCACCTGAGTTTATTAATGACTCGCTACCTGAAATGATAGGGTTAATTAGGTTAGTCGCAGCGAGGGAATTCCCGTCACCTAAACAAGTAGCCGCTACTGGCTTATCAGGGAGTGGTAAAGCAAGCGAAACTTCGTCAGCGGCCTTATCACAAGTAGCTGTTATGGATCAGGAAAAAATTATTCAACTTCCTAGAATCGATATTCCAATTTTCAATGGGCGTACAGATGAGTGGCCAGTTTTTTATGAATTATTCAAAACGTTAATTCATGATAATAAACGCTTATCGGATCTGGAAAAATTACAATATTTAGTTTCTAAATTGCACGGTCCGGCAGCAAACATCTGTAAAGCTTTGAAACCGTCATTTGAACAACCCACTAGCAATTATTCGGTAATTTGGAATGCTCTTTATGATCGATATAATGACGATAGAAGTTTAGCGGATTCCTATATTGACCAAATTTTTGGGTTTAAGCCCCTTAAATCAGAATCCCAGGCCAGAAGGCTTAGCAATGGTCTTGGATAAGTTTTGTACCCCTATCGGTGCTTTGAAACAGTTAAGCTCAATTCCGTCTTTGTTTGTCTTTGTAGGATTAATTTTCTTGCATAGGGGTTTGAAAATTTTAGATCCAATTACGCGAAGGGAATTCGAGGCAGCGCATCGTGATAATTTTGTTAAATTTTTAGAAAAACAAATCAGGACTTTGCCCTCGTCGGAAAATAGTCATTATTCAAAGCGTAACTCAAGCCTTAGTCATTCGCTGGTAGTAAAATCGGATCCATCAGAAACAATTCGAAAAGTAGGATGTACATTGTGTGGGGTTGGTTTACACAAAGTCCAGAATTGTCCAAAATTTTTATCTTTGTCTCCCTGGGATCGTTATAGACAGTTAAAACAAAAACGAATTTGTCTAAAATGCTTTTCAAGCGACCATAGAGCCAAAGAGTGTAAAGTTCAGACAAGTTGTTCCAAATGTGATTTACCACATCATACCCTACTACATTTTGAATTTGCTAGTAATATCACTAATGATACACCGAATAAACAAGAAGCGAACGCGGTTGCAAGTCTTTTTTCGTTACAGACTTAAGTCAGTCGTTCACATTGCCCTAAAAGCACTGTTGTGTTAGCTACGGTGGTAGGTAACGTACTGGATGGTTCAGGGAGGATGCAAAGGATCCGCTTGTTAATTGATTCGGGTAGTCAATCCCATTTCATAGCGCTTCGCGCTTGTAGACGATTACGACTTCCCATAGAAAAAATAAAATCGTCAATTTTGGGATTCGGAGGCGTGCCAAAGGCAATTAAAGGCAAAACAATGTTTGCATTGTCATTGTTAACTAATCAAAATTTCAAGTTAGACATTAACTCCTTCATTGTTGACAAGATCGTTGATAGATTGCCTTCCATTGCGATTGATAGGTCGCATTTGGATCATTTAAGGGATTTAGATCTTGCCGATCCAAATTTTGATATACCTCGTTCGATTGATGGTATCATTGGGGCTGAGTTTTGTCCGTATTTTTTCGGAGGTCGACAAGTTCGAGGTTCCACAACACAACCCATAGCAATAGTAAGTCCATTTGGATTTGTATTGATGGGAAAAGCACCTATTGGGGGTTACATTGAACCAAATTTGGAGCTCTGTTGTACAGTTGTTGGGGAAACGCCGATCGAAGATTTGGTTAAACGATTCTGGGAAGTGGAGGAAGTCTGTCCCTCACTGAAATCTATCTTAAGTCCTGAAGACCTTAAGTGTGAGGAGATATACTCTTCTACGGTTAGGAGGCAAGAATCCGGAAGATTCATGGTTCATTTACCTTTCCGGCAAGAACCTTCGTGTTTAGGTCAATCGGTTGAAGTGGCCAAAAGGTGCCTTATGACTCAAGAAAAACGTTTAAGTCGTTCTTCAGAACTGAGGAAAGCTTATAACGCGGTGGTTGCGGATTATCTACAGCAGGGTCGTGCTTCTTTAGTTGCAATGACGGATTTTCCTGCTGATGGATATTTTATCCCACATCATGGGGTTTTTAAACCGCAAAGTTTGACAACACCTTTAAGAATGGTGTTTAACGCAAGTGCGAAAACGACTTCTGGGAAATCTTTAAACGATATTTTGTTCGTAGGAACCAAATTGCAAACCGATATTATGGCATTGTTGATTAATTTCAGAATTTTCAAAATTGCGCTTACCGCGGATATCAAGCAGATGTATCGGCAAATTCTAATAGCTCCTGAACACAGGAAATTTCAGAGGTTTTTATGGAGAAATTCACTGGATGAGAGATAAAGGTGTATGAACTAAATTCGGTAGTATTCGGGGTGTCCTCTTCACCATATTTAGCTTTACGTACGATACATCAGCTTGTCGAGGAAGAGAAGGAAAATTTTCCCATTGTATCGAAATTGATTCCCCGTGATATGTACATGGATGACTTGGTCACATCCCTTCCATCTAAAAACGAGGCCTTAGACATAATTCGAGAAGCTAAGGACATGTTTCGAAGGGGTGGTTTTGAGTTAACTAAGTGGGGCTCTAATGTAATTGAACTCGCATCTTCACATTCCGATAATAATCCGCGAGAAATACGGAAGGAATTCATGGATCATAATCCGTCTTCAGTGCTAGGTTTGCGATGGGTTCCAACGGATGACGTTCTTCAATTTAAACTAGATCATGATGCAAAGGAGGGGACTAAGCGAAAGATTTTGTCTACATTTGCCCGAATCTTCGACCCGATGGGACTGTTAGCTCCAGTCACACTCTATGCAAAGACTTTAATAAAGCGACTTTGGAAAGAAGGGGTGGACTGGGATGAGCCTCCCTCAGATTTAGTTGCACATCAATGGCAACAGTTTCAATCGGAATTGGGTAGTTTGCTGAACGTTAAAATCCCAAGACATATTGGAATTTACCCTGGGGCTAGAGTTACTTTGGTCGGGTTCTCAGATGCCTCGATGATAGGTTACGGAGCTGTCCTGTATGCCAAGGTAGAAAAGACCGATTGTAAACCTACGATGTTTCGTTAGTGGTAAATCAAAGGTTTCTTCGTCGAAGATCTTAACTATTCCGCGTCTGGAATTATGCGCAGCTCTGCTTCTGTCCAAATTAGTCAAGTCAGTCATAGAAACATTGAGGCTTCGGGTACCTGTTGGGGCCAGGGGCGTTTCGCAATTGAAACGCAAACCTTCCCCGGTGAGATTTTAAGTCTTCCCTTCTAGCGGGAAAAGACGAGTAAGTGGACTGTATAAAATGTTTGGTGGGTAAGGTGGGTGCCTTTATGCCTGTAGGAATAAATTCAATAAAGGTAAAAGGAAAAGTAAAAAGCTCTTCCAAATGTTAACAAATAAAGACTCGTACATATTGAGGAAGAATAAAACTTAAAAATAACATTGAACCCATACAATTATAATATAACTTAATTATGAAAGTAAATTAAATAAACTTGAATTTCTATGAATTAAAATATATAAACAAACTTCCAAAAAAATCTTACGTTAGGTATAAAGAGAGGATAATTAAAATACTGTTCACCAATGAGATACCTTCGATGGACATTGATTTGCAAAATGACCGGAAGCTAAACAATTTATGCATCGTCTCAAACTCTTAATTCGGTCGGTGCGTTGTTGGGGCGTGAGCCGTTTAAAGCTAGTGCAGTCATAGACGCGGTGATCATTTTTACAAACCGGGCCTTTAACATGGTTCCCTGAAGAGACATAGATCATCAATACTTGTCGAGTTTTACTGTACCCGGGGTTGGACTGTACTGAAACCGTTTCAGAATTGGTGAGAAGGGCCTCAGACTGCATTTTGACCGACTTGTTTTGAATGAAATTAGCGAATTCTTCCCAAGAGTGAGCCGTATTCTACCTCAAAGCCTTCCCTAGTCTTGGCATCTAACAGCCTTAGAGCCAAAATGTTCAATATGAATCCCGGAAGGTCTTTAATTCCCAATTTTAGAAGTGCAGAGGCGCTTTCTATAACAACTGCCGAGAAGGTTTCGAGATTAGAAAGGTTACCCTTAGAAATAGGCCTAAAGTTTAAGATTTTCATAAGGAAAAAGGTAGCCTGAATTCGCTCGCTATCATATTTTTGGTGAGTGATTCCCAGGCTTGGTTATAGCCCGAGGCCGATATTGAAATCGCGGAAATAATTTGCAAAGCTGACCCCTTTAAAGCTGATTTTAAATAATGAAATTTATGAATATTATCCAAATCATCCCTATTATGGACAAATAACTGAAAGGTTTCTTTGAATTCTTGCCATTTAGCTATGTCTCCTGAAAATGACGGTATATTTATAGCTGGCAATCGGTAGTGGGGATATACATCTACAACTTGATTCGTAATAGACGGGTGAGTTCGATTTATATCGTCAGCGGGGACATTTTTGAGTGACAATGCCTGGTAATAAGAGGACTGAATTTCATCTTTTAATTCTTTAAATCTTTCCCGAGGGACATTTAATCTCCTCGCAATAGATTTGGCCTCAAAAAGGGCTGAATCAAAGCGCTCATATGTAGAATCGATTCGCGAAAGACGAGCCGAAAATAAGGGTTCGCGCGATGAATCGGTGGGTAGGCTTAATCCTATTGAAGTCGTCGTCCTAATGTCCGCGGCTAAATCGTCTATCTGGTCCTCTAAATCTTCTAAGGTAGCTCGAAGCTCCTCATTATTAATTTTTGGAGGCATAATTGGAAGAGGTTTCAAAATAGTTTTAGAGACAAAAATTTTAAAAATTAAATCAAATAATTCGACCGGTGTGATCTAAACAGCTGATTAAAAACAATTAAATAAACTACCAATATTAACAGGTGATTAAAAACACTGAAATAATAATATTTTGGAAGACCAACAAATTATTTTTAAAAAAAAACGGAAAAATGCTTGATTTTAAACAAAAAAATTTAATTAATCTGGAATCCGGCCCGGATTGGACCAAATGTTGTTGGGGCCAGGGGCGTTTCGCAATTGAAACGCAAACCTTCCCCGGTGAGATTTTAAGTCTTCCCTTCTAGCGGGAAAAGACGATTAAGTATACTGTTTAAAATGTGTGGTGGGTAAGGTGGGTGCCTTTCTGCCTGTAGGAATAAATTCAATAAAGGTAAAAGGAAAAGTAAAAGGCCCTTCCAAATGTTAACAAATAAATATATATTAAAGAAGAATAAAACTTAAAAATAACATTGAACCCATAAAATTATAATATAACTTAATTATGAAAGTTAAGAAAAAGTAAATTAAATAAACTTGAATTTCTATGAATTAAAATTTATAAACCAACTTCCAAAAAAATCTTACATTAGGTACAAAGAGAGGATAATTAAAATACTGTTCATCAATGAGAGAAAAAAGGACGAGGTTCTTCTATCCTTGTTGATTAAGATGATGAAAGTATATATATAAGGTACCTTATATCAGAATGGTGTGGAAAAAGCCGCCTTCCTTATAAATCCTCAGCGATCATCATGAGATGCATCTAAATTCTCCAGATTATGGTATTATAGTTGAGATGAGGTGGGTGAAGGAACGGTTGGTAACAGTGGTGAGTCGTTCCCCGAGCAGCTACCAAAACACTAATGACACCGGCCTATCGCCGGTTCGTTATTCACTTGTTTTTCACTACACTCACTCCCACAGCTGGTATTAACATCATATGGTTTCTTTTGACCACATTTAAATAAAAATATAAAATTTACAATATAATTTACATTATACAAAACCAAAAACGTCTTAACCTATAAAAATTACACATATTAAAGAAATAAATAAATACTAGTCGTAACAAATAAAAGGGCCTGCTTTAAACGGTGGAAAATGACATAAGAGAAAAAAATAATAATACACTACGGCTTTAACAGGTACCGGTGGATCGTTTTTTATGTTTTACGGACTCAGGGATCGTCTTGCATTGGGTTCGGGCTTCTCCTGATCGATGGCAAACTTTTGTCGCCCAAGGGTTGTCCAAATTCAGGAAAACACCCCGATATCTAGCTGGTTTCACGTGAATGGGAAAATGAATCCGGCTGATTGTTTATCTCGTGGCCTTACTTCGCGCGAGTTGGTATCGCATCATTTATGGTGGAACGGTCCTTCCTGGCTTGTAGAGACTCCGGAAAATTGGCCGATTAATCGGGAGATGGAAATCGATGACGTAGCGGAGGCGAAACCCGACGTAGTGTTGACTACAGTTTCCAATGACATTACTAATTCTATTTTGGAGTTGATCGAACGTAGCTCGTCCTTTCGACGATTGTTAAATACAATGGTAAGAGTGCTCAAATTTCTCAAATTGGTTCCTCGAGATCACTCCAATTATTCCAAATGTCTTGATATCGCCGAGCAATATTTATGCCGAGTGGTCCAAGCAAAACATTTTGCAGCGGAAATTCGAAGTTTGAAACTAGGTAATCCCTGCTCAAATACCCTGCAGCGTCTCTCTCCTTTCATGGAAACCGGGATCATCCGAGTTGGTGGGAGATTGTCGAATGCTGATTTGAGTTATGAACAATGTCATCCGATAATTTTGCCGAAAAACGACCACTTCACTAATTTGCTTATTGATTAAGTCCATCAAACAAATTGCCATACCGGTTCTAATACGGTACTCTCATTATTAAAACAGAAATACTGAGTGTTAGCGGGTAGACAAGCCGTGAGAAAACGGATCCGAGCTTGTAATTAATGTTGTAAGTGCAACCCTAAACCCAAGATCCCGAAAATGGGCGATCTTCCGGCTTTCCGTGTTTCTGCTGTAAAACCGTGTGTGCAAACTGGAGTGGATTACGCGGGGCCCATACATATAACGCTAGGTCGGATAAGAAAGACAGTCGTCTATAAGGCCTATATATGTTTGTTTATTTGTCTAGCGACGAAGGCTATTCATCTTGAACTGTGTACCGATTTGTCTACCCATACATTTTTAGAGGCGTTCAAGAGATTTCTAGTTCGCAGAGGATGATGTCAGATGATGCTATCGGATTGTGGTACAAATTTTGTGGGCGCTAGATCCGAGCTTAACGCCTCGGCAAATTTGGTCCTTTCCGTATCGAATGGAAGTTCTCACCGCCCCATAGTCCACATTTTGGTGGTATTTGGGAAGCCAACATCAAAGTTGTGAAGTCCCATCTCTTTAGGGTTATAGGTAAACAAAGGTTAACGTACGAGGAACTGAATACGGTGCTTATTCAAGTTGAGGCGTTGATGAATTCCATTCCTTTGTGTCCCTTGAGTTCGGATCCAGCAGACTTGTCTGCACTCACACCAGCTCATTTTTTAACCCTTACTCCGTGGAAGTCGCTTCCTGCTAGTGATGTACTTACAGTTCCAGAAAATCGACTGTCAAGGTTCCAACTACTGGATCAAATGATTAAGTCCTTTTGGAGTCGTTGGAAAAAAGAATATTTACACGAACTTCAAGTCCGGGCAAAATGGACAAAATCCGTAATTCCCTTAAAGGTTGGTACGGTTGTAATTATGGATCAACCGAATGCCCCACCTTTACATTGGCCTTTGGGTATTGTAGAGAAATTTTGTGCAGGTAAGGACGGAGTAGTTCGCGTGGCTGTAATTCGGACCTCGTCCGGAGTATATAAAAGGCCAGCTATCAAACAATACCCCTTGCCTTCTCAATAGGATTTCGAGTGGGATATTTTTTTTTGTACATATTGTAAATAAGTTGTTTGTGTGTTTGTTTTAAAGTTTTATTTTTTCTCTTCATATTTAAAATTGAACTTGATTTAATTCGTTAAAGTTGAATTAGGTAGTATGTTTGAATGTATAGTTTTTTTGCTAATATCTCAATCTGGGAATTTGCTGAGGGGAGGAACCTTCAGGGGCGGGTGTGTGGTCGCGCCAACGCGAATAATTTTATTTAAATATTATAAATAATACGGTTGGTCCGGCTCTGTCAGGCCGTATGTTTTGATTGTCAATTGTTTTGCTTTTGTTTAATCCCGTATGGCATATAGAAACATCCCCCAGTCAGTCTTTGTGCTTGCCAATGTTAAGTTGAGCACCAGTTTTTAATAGTTCCTTAAAATATTACGAGAACTCTAGAAACATTGGGTTTGTTGAAAATAGGGACAACAAAGAAGTGAAGATCCAGATTACGAAAAAGGCGTAGAAGGAGTGCAGCCAGTGGAAGTCGCATGCGGGTGAGTCCCGAACTAATTTTCAATAATTTTAATGTTTCAGGAGTCTGCTGATTGTTAGAAAATTATTTAACTCATGATTTTAGTAATACAGTCCACTTATAAATTTATATGCCAATAATATTTACATCGATCGCTCCTTAATAAAAATTAAAATAGAAAAATTATGCAATAAATGAGCAGAGATGAAAGGGCTAAAGTGGGCTAAAGGGCCGTTCGCCAAAATATTTTTCACCTCAAATCCTCAAAAATCGATACTGTGGGCTCAGAAGGCCTCATTTCATGGTGGAAGTTCGGACATGTGGGCACATATTTAAAGAGATACTCACAGATAGAGGAACTGAATTCAATAATAAGGAGGTAATAGAAATTATTGAAAAAGAAGGGTTGTCGCATCGCGTGACGATGCTATATACTCCCGAACAGAGTGGTGGTGCCGAACGGGAAAATCGCACCATAGTAGAAACTGCGCACAGCATGTTGCATACCTAGTCACTGCCTGAGCACTTGTGGGCAGAAGCCGCTAACACAGCAACATAAGTCATCAAGAGGACATGGCCCACTCCTGTGGATGGAAAGTCGCCATACGAGTTGTGGTTCGGCAAAAGCGCAGTTGTCGATCATTTGAGGGTTTTTGGCACTGAGTGCTTCGTGCATGTCCCAAAGCAGCGGAGGAAGAAATGGGATAAGAAGATTGAAAAGGGCCAAAGGAAATTTATATGAGGCAACCGAAGGTTTCAGTGATGGATCAGCACGAGTTTGTCAGCTGATGAGGAGTTTGTATGGCCTTTAACAGGCTTCTAGGAAATGGAACAAAAGGTTTGCCGATTTTTTGGAGGATTGTGGTCTGGTTTGCTCTGATGAAGATACATGTCTATTTATCTCATTGGACCACTCCTTGAGTTCAATTTTGTATGTAGATGATAAGGAGGTAAAAGAAGTGAGCTGCAAGTCCAGTATATTCCCAGTGGAGAAAAGGTTGCAGACATCTTCACAAGGGGCTTATCAAGACTACGTTTCGAGAAACTGAGGGAGAGTTTGGGTTTAATTTCCAAAAGTATTGTGTTATCTGGGGTTCAAATTAAGAGGAAATGATGAATAAATTATTTTATTGGAGTAATTTGAACTGTTGCTGGCAACGCTGTTTTTGTTATATATAGCCTTAGCTGTAACCTTCTCCATATATTCCCAGTTTATTTTCTTGATATTTTTTTTGTTATTATAATAAAGCAACTATTAGTTATAAAGTAAATAGATTTTTAGATATGAAATTGTATCAGTAGCAAGATGGCTATGTCTTCATACGACAGCAAACGTATATTTTAGTAATACAGTCCACTTATAAATTTATATGCCAATAATATTTACATCGATCGCTCTTTAATAAAAATTAAAATAGAAAAATTATGCAATAAATGAGCAGAGATGAAAGGGCTAAAGTGGGCTAAAGCGCCGTTCGCTAAAATATTTTTCACCTCAAATCCTCGAAAATCGATACTGTGGGCTCAGAAGGCCTCATTTCATGGTGAAAGTTCGGACATGTGGGCACATATTTAAAGAGATACTCACAGATAGAGGAACTGAATTTAGTAATAAGGAGGTAATAGAAATTATTGAAGAAGAAGGGTTGTCGCATCGCGTGACGATGCTATATACTCCCGAACAGAGTGGTGGTGCCGAATGGGAAAATCGCACCATAGTAGAAACTGCGCGCAGCATGTTGCATGCCTAGTCACTGCCTGAGCACTTGTAGGCAGAAGCCGCTAACACAGCAACATAAGTCATCAAGAGGACATGGCCCATTCCTGTGGATGGAAAGTCGCCATACGAGTTGTGGTTCGGCAAAAGAGCAGTTGTCGATCATTTAAGGGTTTTTGGCACTGAGTGCTTCGTGCATGTCCCAAAGCAGCGGAGGAAGAAATGGGATAAGAAGATTGAAAAGGGCCAAAGGAAATTTATATGAGGCAACCGAAGGTTTCAGTGATGGATCAGCCCGAGTTTGTCAGCTGATGAGGAGTTTGTATGGCCTTTAACAGGCTTCTAGGAAATGGAACAAAAGGTTTGCCGATTTTTTGGAGGATTGTGGTCTGGTTTGCTCTGATGAAGATACATGTCTATTTATCTCATTGGACCACTCCTTGAGTTCAATTTTGTATGTAGATGATAAGGAGGTAAAAGAAGCGAGCTGCAAGTCCAGTATATTCCCAGAGGAGAATAGGTTGCAGACATCTTCACAAGGGGCTTATCAAGACTACGTTTCGAGAAACTGAGGGAGAGTTTGGGTTTAATTTCCAAAAGTATTGTGTTATCTGGGGTTCAAATTAAGAGGAAATGTTAAATAAATTATTTTATTGGAGTAATTTGAACTGTTGCTGGCAACGCTGTTTTTGTTATATATAGCCTTAGCTGTAACCTTCTCCATATATTCCCAGTTTATTTTCTTGATATTTTTTTGTTATTATAATAAAGCAACTATTAGTTATGAAGTAGATAGATTTTTAGGTATGGAATTGTATCAGTAGGAAGATGGCTATGTCTTCATACGACAGCAAACGTATGCGGAAAAGCTTTTCAATAAGTTTGAGATGGATGAAGCGAACTCCGTGCTGACATCTGTGGATCTCATATACCTTACGGACATTTGCACTGAGGATTCAGATCAGTCATTTCCGTACCGTGAGCTAGTTGGTAGTCTGATATATAGGTCCATTGCCACGAGAACCGACATTTCCTTTGCTGTTGGTGTTGGACAAACCCAAGAAAAACACTGGAGTATGGCAAAACGCCTGCTTCGTTACGTTAAAGGGATGCAAGATTTAGGTATACACTATCAAGACGATTCGATTTGCAAGTTGCAGGTTTACACAGATGCCGATTATGCCGAAGATTCAGAAGATAGAAGGTCTATTGCAGGACTATGTTTTCGTTATGTAGGGGGCGCTGTTACTTGGAGCAGTAGTAAACAGAAACGTATAACGTTTTCTACAACGGTAGCGGAATTTATTGCCGCAATTCCGGGAGCCAAGGAAATATGGCTGTCCCGTTTATATGGTTCTTTGCTTGGCTTCAGCGATGTTCCTATTCTCGTAATGGATAACTAGAGTGCCATTGTGCTTATTAAAAATCCCGAATTTCATAGTCGTACTAAGAACATTGACGTTCGTTACAAGTCGGTGAGGGAGAGATACCAGGAAGGCGAGCTGCAATTCCAGTACAAGGGGCTTATCAAGACCACGTTTCAAGAAACTGAGGGAGAGTTCGGGTTTAATTAGCTGGCTTGAAACACTATTTTTGTTATGTATAGCCTCAGCGGTTACCTTCTCCATATATTCCCAGTTTATATTTCTTGATTTATTTTTGTTATTGTAATGAAGAATTTTTCACTGTTACTGTCTGGCCTTTGTGAAATCTTAATACTTTCAAATCATTTTTCCGAAAAAATGTCTGTTATAACTATAAAATTTCTATAGAAAGAAAATTTTCAAATAGTTCCATAATTTTTTAATCCTAATAATCATCTAATTATAATAAAGTTATTAATTGTTGCGTTTCCATAAATACTAAAAATATTTTTCAATTGTTGAAATAATTTTCTATTGTTATTCTGTATAAGGCTATAGAAAGTCTTATTGAAATATTTTGTGGGCCTTGCTTTATTTGTGATTGACGCACAGATTTAAGAAGAAAACATCTGATTCACGGTAAGGAATGATAGTCTACATAATGTATTTCCGTATTAGGAAACACAATAAAAATACTTATAAACCTTGAATTAGAATTGATTTAATGACTTCAATAAGATAACTGATATTGATATTCTCCAATGGTCTGATTCTTTTCCTTTTGTCCAAATTCCTTTATTTTACTTTAAATTCTGTTTAAGTTTTTAGAAATAGCTTAGAGTAATCTCAACTTTTTTAATAACCTTCATCAATTTTATATAATATTAATCTATTAAATTAATGGAAAATTTTTCACTTATGATTTACGGTGCACCTTATTGTATCGTGACTAGATGTGAGATAAGTAATATTTTTACTGTAGTGTTTTTAAAACGCAGATAGGAAAACATGGACAATGGAAAACAATGGTTACCAACCCACATCGCATTGACCTTTGTCAGTGTTGCAGCCTCGGGTGCAGTATTGCCCTATTCAAAACTAAACCCTTCTTTCTTTCTTTTCTGTTGTAGATAAACGTCTTTTTAAATGAAACTCCAACTTTTGTTGGAGATAACAGTTGAGTCTTGAACTTCTGAGTGCCACTAATAAAAAAATAAAGAAATACAAAGTTGAAAAGAAAAATAAATACACCTCTCTGTCTTAATCTAACATAAGTAATCTATAAAATAAAAAGGAACAACTGAGATAAATTAAATCAAATAATCCACCTCTACAAACAAAACTAAAAAGATACTAACTAACTAAAAAGATACTACTTACAAAAATGGTGAATCCTAATAATATATACAAAAATGGTGCATCCTAATAATATATACAAAAATGATGCATCCGAATAATATATACAAAAATGTTAGACTAAAACAAACTAGCAGGCCTGCACGTACGTCCAATTTCTGTTAATGAATATGCTCGTTTAACATCACCCATGCATTTCACACAACGTACTCGGTACAAAACTTGTATAACCTGCCAGAGGTGGTATAAACAACATCGCCGATCCAAAGAGGTATGGTCGTAACTATTTATTAAGTATCTTCATTTTTTCTTAATCCTATTAACTACTGAGTTTAGGTTCAGTGTATAGTAAACAACAAAAAAAAAAAGGGAAAGTCACAATCAATCAATGATTAGATGAACGATTCAATTAGATGAACGAAAGGTAATTTTAATGAAAAACGGATGCTGTTTTATTTGTTTAAAGAGGGGTCACACAGGTAAGAACTGTCGAGTATTTGTTAAATGTAGTGCACGCAGTAGAAGGCAATGTACGATTAGGTGCCCAAGAAAGGTAGAGGAAACATAACAGAGAAGGCGAAACCGGTGGAAAGTGCATTATCTAATTTGTCGACTAACCAGATATTTTTCCAGACTTTAATTGTTTCTTTTAAGAAATAATCAGTTTGAGCAGATATGCGATAACAGACCTAATAATATGCTGTTAACTTCCCTTTTAAATGAGGATAAGTGTATAACCCAATTTTGGGAATTAGATGTGTTAGGAATTATGGATCCGTGGGAGAAAAAGTCAAGACAGGAAATCGAAGCTGAAACAAGACATTTTTTGAACACAGTTTATCGAGATGTCAATGGCAGATATGTGGGCTAGCTTCCTTGGGTTAAACGTCATGCACCCTTGCCTGCTTATTATGAACTTGCCAAACGACGCTTAGAAAGTGTAGTTGTCAAGTTGAAGAATGAAGAAGGGCTATATGAAAAATATGATGCTGTTTTAAACCATTCGCTTTGCGATGGTATTATTGAGATCGCTTCAGCAGAGGACATCGGAAGACCGGCTCACTATTTACCTCATAGATATGTAGTCAAGACAAATAGTCTTACTACTCCATTGAGACCTGTTAGTCTTACTGCGGACGTTCGCAAAGCATTTCTACAGATTGCAGTGACTGAGAAGGACAGAGGTTGCCTTCGGTTTTTATGGTTTACGGAAGATGGACAACTCATTACAATGAGACACACTCGAGTAGTATCTGGAGCTGTTTGTAGCCCATATCTTCTAGGTGGGGTTATACAATATCATTTACAAAATGCGACCAGGTGTTCCATAGATATAGCAGATAAATTAAAAAAGATTTGTTATGTCGATAACCTAACACTTAGTGTCGAAACCGAGAAGGATGCTCAGAAAATAAGGAATGAAGCGTCAAACTTAATGGCTGAAGGATTGTTCAGTTTCGTTGGGAACAATCTGGATGTGTTAGTGAGGATGATTTAAAGGAGGTGCCTGTTCTCGGTTTGGAACACGCTGGAGGATACCTTAGGTTTAAATGAAGAATCGTTTGATTATCATGCGGAAATTGTCACAAAACGAGTGATATTATCTGTAGCTCAAAAAATCTTTGATCCATTAGAATTAGTCTGTCCAGTTACTTTGATACCTAAAATTGTTTTACAGAAAAGATGGAAGATAAGATTGGATGAGACACTGAACTTAAAAAAGTATACTGAAGATAGCATCTTAAAATGGAGATTGGAGTTGAATTATTTGGCTAAACTTAAAATGCCAAGATGTCGTCAAAACCAGCTGAGCCACTACCTATTGCTCTATTCTAAGTCGAGGAATCAGAAGCTTTATTTCTAGAAGAGGGCGACCCCGTGTGTACAGAGAACTAATTTTAAAGGTGCTGAGAGCGCTCTTAAGGGTGTGACTGGTACGAGGTTATCAATTATAGTGCAGTTCAACAGATACATTGGCAGCAAGCCGTGGATACGAGGAAATGTGTACTGTGCTGTGGACTACGAAGGTGTAATTAACAACCGCCCACTGTTATATTTAGCAAGTCAGCCCTCTCAAATGACGCCCATTACCCCAGCTTATTTTATACGAAATAATTTAGAAGTGGGTTTACCGGATTTGGATGCCATAAGCCAGGAGGACTTAACCGAAGGTGGAGCCTGCTTCACGAAATCAGAAAGACGTTTAGAACTAGATTCCGTCTGGAGTACCTGGATCAGCTGGAGTTATATTCAAAACGAAAAATTATAGAACTGAAGACTGGTCAATTATTATTAATTAAATATGATAACTTCAAGCCTCTTGAATGGCCTCTAGGAATTATTCAGAAACTAATTAAAGGTAAAGACGGTGTGCCTCGAGTAGGAAGGCTATACCCAGTGGAGTTACAAGAAGATGATCCGAAATTAGGTGATGTTAAAAAAAAAGATGTTATATGACGTTGAAGGAGAGAAAGAGGATTGTATGCCAGCCGAACTTGATGAGAAAGAGCCAGAAAATAACAAAAAACGAACCTAAATTGTTCGAGTTATAGCGAAACCATGAAGATTCATTCAGTAGGACCAGTTTTTATTTTATATAATTTTTCGTATCTTGAGAAAAATATATTTGATTTATAAATAATATTAGTGTATCCCGTTATTGGAAAAAGTGTTTTTAACATGCTGTATGCTAGTCTGGATGGAATGCGTCTTCATCTATGAGAGCAGCGTCCTTTGTTGGGACTGACAGATGCACCAGAGAAACCTTCCAGATCGACATTTGAAGTCCGCAGCTATTTTTCTCGCCATACAGGCTAAGAGTTTTTAAGCTTGTTAAACATTTCCGGGGAAACAGATATTCCGGCGAAATTTCTATTGGGGATAGGGTATAATCACTTCTCTGCTAAATTTTACCACTTACTTGTTTGTTCATTCTCCAATTTCGAGGAAGTCTACTTCATTGGCTTTCGTTTCATTTACAAGATCATCCTCTTTTCCAGTTTTATTATAGTCCTGTCAGGAAGATGGGTAGCCAAACTATACCCCCCTGCGCTGATTACCTTTTGTTCCATGGGTCTTTATTCAGCATACTCAGATCCCACCTCTTAAGGGGGAACCCCTATCCGCGCTATGGGTACGCGTTCCCAAGCGGACAGTCTCCACCAAGAGAAAAATGAATACTCTAAAATTTAATTACCTAATATTACAAACAATATATCAAAAATAAATGGACCATTTCTCACTTACAATTTACGGTGCACCTTATGCATATTTATAAATGGACAGCGCACTGTAAAGCCCCAGAAGCACGGTGAATTAGTGCATGCAGACGTCTGTGGCCCTATTCCTGTAACATCTTTGGGTGGGTCTCGCTACTTTATAATCTTCAAGAATGACTACAATAAATTTAGAAGAGTCTATTTTCTAAAAAGGAAATTTGAGGTAGCGAATGCGAGGTAGACAAATTAAAAGCTTTTATGGTGGAAGTTCGGACATGTAGGCACATATTTAAAGAGATACTCACAGATGGAGGAACTGAATTCAGTAATAAGGAGGTAATAGATATTATTGAAAAAGAAGGGTTGTCGCATCTCGTGACGATGCTATATACTCCCGAACAGAGTGGTGGTGCCGAACGGGAAAATCGCACCATAGTAGAAACTGCGCGCAGCATGTTGCATGCCAAGTCACTGCCTGAGCACTTGTGGGTGGGCAGAAGCCGCTAACACAGCCACATAAGTCATCAAGAGGACATGGCCCACTCCTGTGGATGGAAAGTCGCCATACGAGTTGTGGTTCGGCAAAAGAGCAGTTGTCGATCATTTGAGGGTTTTTGGCACTGAGTGCTTCGTGCATGTCCCAAAGCAGCGGAGGAAGAAATGGGATAAGAAGATTGAAAAGGGCCAAAGGAAATTTATATGAGGTAACCGAAGGTTTCAGTGATGGATCAGCCCGAGTTTGTCAGCTGATGAGGAGTTTGTATGGCCTTTAACAGGCTTCTAGGAAATGGAACAAAAGGTTAGCCGATTTTTTGGAGGATTGTGGTCTGGTTTGCTCTGATGAAGATACATGTCTATTTATCTCATTGGACCACTCCTTGAGTTCAATTTTGTATGTAGATGATAAGGAGGTAAAAGAAGCGAGCTGCAAGTCCAGTATACTCCCAGAGGAGAACAGGTTGCAGACATCTTCACAAGGGGCTTATCAAGACTACGTTTCGAGAAACTGAGGGAGAGTTTGGGTTTAATTTCCAAAAGTATTGTGTTATCTGGGGTTCAAATTAAGAGGAAATGTTAAATAAATTATTTTATTGGAGTAATTTGAACTGTTGCTGGCAACGCTGTTTTTGTTATATATAGCCTTAGCTGTAACCTTCTCCATATATTCCCAGTTTATTTTCTTGATATTTTTTTGTTATTATAATAAAGCAACTATTAGTTATGAAGTAAATAGATTTTTAGGTATGGAATTGTATCAGTAGCAAGATGGCTATGTCTTCATACGACAGCAAACGTAGGCGGAAAAGCTTATCAATAAGTTTGAGATGGATGAAGCGAACTCCGTGCTGACATCTGTGGATCTCATATCTTACGGACATTTGCACTGAGGATTCAGATCAGTCCTTTCCGTTCCGTGAGCTAGTTGGTAGTCTGATATATAGGTCCATTGCCACGAGAACCGACATTTCCTTTGCTGTTGGTGTTGGACAAACCCAAGAAAAACACTGGAGTATGGCAAAACGCCTGCTTCGTTACGTTAAAGGGATGCAAGATTTAGGTATACACTATCAAGACGATTCGATTTGCAAGTTGCAGGTTTACACAGATGCCGATTATGCCGAAGATTCAGAAGATAGAAGGTCTATTGCAGGACTATGTTTTCGTTATGTAGGGGGCGCTGTTACTTGGAGCAGTAGTAAACAGAAACGTATAACGTTTTCTACAACGGTAGCGGAATTTATTGCCGCAATTCCGGGAGCAAAGGAAATATGGCTGTCCCGTTTATATGGTTCTTTGCTTGGCTTCAGCGATGTTCCTATTCTCGTAATGGATAACTAGAGTGCCATTGTGCTTATTAAAAATCCCGAATTTCATAGTCGTACTAAGAACATTGACGTTCGTTACAAGTCGGTGAGGGAGAGATACCAGGAAGGCGAGCTGCAATTCCAGTACAAGGGGCTTATCAAGACCACGTTTCCAGAAACTGAGGGAGAGTTCGGGTTTAATTAGCTGGCTTGAAACACTATTTTTGTTATGTATAGCCTCAGCGGTTACCTTCTCCATATATTCCCAGTTTATATTTCTTGATTTATTTTTGTTATTGTAATGAAGAATTTTTCACTGTTACTGTCTGGCCTTTGTGAAATCTTAATACTTTCAAATCATTTTTCCGAAAAAATGTCTGTTATAACTATAAAATTTCTATAGAAAGAAAATTTTCAAATAGTTCCATAATTTTTTAATCCTAATAATCATCTAATTATAATAAAGTTATTAATTGTTGCGTTTCCATAAATACTAAAAATATTTTTCAATTGTTGAAATAATTTTCTATTGTTATTCTGTATAAGGCTATAGAAAGACTTATTGAAATATTTTGTGGGCCTTGCTTTATTTGTGATTGACGCACAGATTTAAGAAGAAAACATCTGATTCACGGTAAGGAATGATAGTCTACATAATGTATTTCCGTATTAGGAAACACAATAAAAATACTTATAAACCTTGAATTAGAATTGATTTAATGACTTCAATAAGATAACTGATATTGATATTCTCCAATGGTCTGATTCTTTTCCTTTTGTCCAAATTCCTATATTTTACTTTAAATTCTGTTTAAGTTTTTAGAAATAGCTTAGAGTAATCTCAACTTTTTTAATAACCTTCATCAATTTTATATAATATTAATCTATTAAATTAATGGAAAATTTTTCACTTATGATTTACGGTGCACCTTATTGTATCGTGACTAGATGTGAGATAAGTAATATTTTTACTGTAGTGTTTTTAAAACGCAGATAGGAAAACATGGACAATGGAAAACAATGGTTACCAACCCAGATCGCATTGACCTTTGTCAGTGTTGTAGCCTCGGGTGCAGTATTGCCCTATTCAAAACTAAACCCTTCTTTTTTTCTTTTCTGTTGTAGATAAACGTCTTTTTAAATGAAACTCCAACTTTTGTTGGAGATAACAGTTGAGTCTTGAACTTCTGAGTGCCACCAATAAAAAAATAAAGAAATACAAAGTTGAAAAGAAAAATAAATACACCTCTCTGTCTTAATCTAACATAAGTAATCTATAAAATAAAAAGGAACAACTGAGATAAATTAAATCAAATAATCCACCTCTACAAACAAAACTAAAAAGATACTAACTAACTAAAAAGATACTACTTACAAAAATGGTGAATCCTAATAATATATACAAAAATGGTGCATCCTAATAATATATACAAAAATGATGCATCCGAATAATATATACAAAAATGTTAGACTAAAACAAACTAGCAGGCCTGCACGTACGTCCAATTTCTGTTAATGAATATGCTCGTTTAACATCACCCATGCATTTCACACAACGTACTCGGTACAAAACTTGTATAACCTGCCAGAGGTGGTATAAACAACATCGCCGATCCAAAGAGGTATGGTCGTAACTATTTATTAAGTATCTTCATTTTTTCTTAATCCTATTAACTACTGAGTTTAGGTTCAGTGTATAGTAAACAACAAAAAAAAAAAAGGGAAAGTCACAATCAATCAATGATTAGATGAACGATTCAATTAGATGAACGAAAGGTAATTTTAATGAAAAACGGATGCTGTTTTATTTGTTTAAAGAGGGGTCACACAGGTAAGAACTGTCGAGTATTTGTTAAATGTAGTGCACGCAGTAGAAGGCAAGGTACGATTAGGTGCCCAAGAAAGGTAGAGGAAACATAACAGAGAAGGCGAAACCGGTGGAAAGTGCATTATCTAATTTGTCGACTAACCAGATATTTTTCCAGACTTTAATTGTTTCTTTTAAGAAATAATCAGTTTGAGCAGATATGAGATAACAGACCTAATAATATGCTGTTAACTTCCCTTTTAAATGAGGATAAGTGTATAACCCAATTTTGGGAATTAGATGTGTTAGGAATTATGGATCCGTGGGAGAAAAAGTCACGACAGGAAATCGAAGCTGAAACAAGACATTTTTTGAACACAGTTTATCGAGATGTCAATGGCAGATATGTGGGCTAGCTTCCTTGGGTTAAACGTCATGCACCCTTGCCTGCTCATTATGAACTTGCCAAACGACGCTTAGAAAGTGTAGTTGTCAAGTTGAAGAATGAAGAAGGGCTATATGAAAAATATGATGCTGTTTTAAACCATTCGCTTTGCGATGGTATTATTGAGATCGCTTCAGCAGAGGACATCGGAAGACCGGCTCACTATTTACCTCATAGATATGTAGTCAAGACAAATAGTCTTACTACTCCATTGAGACCTGTTAGTCTTACTGCGGACGTTCGCAAAGCATTTCTACAGATTGCAGTGACTGAGAAGGACAGAGGTTGCCTTCGGTTTTTATGGTTTACGGAAGATGGACAACTCATTACAATGAGACACACTCGAGTAGTATCTGGAGCTGTTTGTAGCCCATATCTTCTAGGTGGGGTTATACAATATCATTTACAAAATGCGACCAGGTGTTCCATAGATATAGCAGATAAATTAAAAAAGATTTGTTATGTCGATAACCTAACACTTAGTGTCGAAACCGAGAAGGATGCTCAGAAAATAAGGAATGAAGCGTCAAACTTAATGGCTGAAGGATTGTTCAGTTTCGTTGGGAACAATCTGGATGTGTTAGTGAGGATGATTTAAAGGAGGTGCCTGTTCTCGGTTTGGAACACGCTGGAGGATACCTTAGGTTTAAATGAAGAATCGTTTGATTATCATGCGGAAATTGTCACAAAACGAGTGATATTATCTGTAGCTCAAAAAATCTTTGATCCATTAGAATTAGTCTGTCCAGTTACTTTGATACCTAAAATTGTTTTACAGAAAAGATGGAAGATAAGATTGGATGAGACACTGAACTTAAAAAAGTATACTGAAGATAGCATCTTAAAATGGAGATTGGAGTTGAATTATTTGGCTAAACTTAAAATGCCAAGATGTCGTCAAAACCAGCTGAGCCACTACCTATTGCTCTATTCTAAGTCGAGGAATCAGAAGCTTTATTTCTAGAAGAGGGCGACCCCGTGTGTACAGAGAACTAATTTTAAAGGTGCTGAGAGCGCTCTTAAGGGTGTGACTGGTACGAGGTTATCAATTATAGTGCAGTTCAACAGATACATTGGCAGCAAGCCGTGGACACGAGGAAATGTGTACTGTGCTGTGGACTACGAAGGTGTAATTAACAACCGCCCACTGTTATATTTAGCAAGTCAGCCCTCTCAAATGACGCCCATTACCCCAGCTTATTTTATACGAAATAATTTAGAAGTGGGTTTACCGGATTTGGATGCCATAAGCCAGGAGGACTTAACCGAAGGTGGAGCCTGCTTCACGAAATCAGAAAGACGTTTAGAACTAGATTCCGTCTGGAGTAGCTGGATCAGCTGGAGTTATATTCAAAACGAAAAATTATAGAACTGAAGACTGGTCAATTATTATTAATTAAATATGATAACTTCAAGCCTCTTGAATGGCCTCTAGGAATTATTCAGAAACTAATTAAAGGTAAAGACGGTGTGCCTCGAGTAGGAAGGCTATACCCAGAGGAGTTACAAGAAGATGATCCGAAATTAGGTGATGTTAAAAAAAAAGATGTTATATGACGTTGAAGGAGAGAAAGAGGATTGTATGCCAGCCGAACTTGATGAGAAAGAGCCAGAAAATAACAAAAAACGAACCTAAATTGTTCGAGTTATAGCGAAACCATGAAGATTCATTCAGTAGGACCAGTTTTTATTTTATATAATTTTTCGTATCTTGAGAAAAATATGTTTGATTTATAAATAATATTAGTGTATCCCGTTATTGGAAAAAGTGTTTTTAACATGCTGTATGCTAGTCTGGATGGAATGCGTCTTCATCTATGAGAGCAGCGTCCTTTGTTGGGACTGACAGATGCACCAGAGAAACCTTCCAGATCGACATTTGAAGTCCGCAGCTATTTTTCTCGCCATACAGGCTAAGAGTTTTTAAGCTTGTTAAACATTTCCGGGGAAACAGATATTCCGGCGAAATTTCTATTGGGGATAGGGTATAATCACTTCTCTGCTAAATTTTACCACTTACTTGTTTGTTCATTCTCCAATTTCGAGGAAGTCTACTTCATTGGCTTTCGTTTCATTTACAAGATCATCCTCTTTTCCAGTTTTATTATAGTCCTGTCAGGAAGATGGGTAGCCAAACTATACCCCCCTGCGCTGATTACCTTTTGTTCCATGGGTCTTTATTCAGCATACTCAGATCCCACCTCTTAAGGGGGAACCCCTATCCGCGCTATGGGTACGCGTTCCCAAGCGGACAGTCTCCACCAAGAGAAAAATGAATACTCTAAAATTTAATTACCTAATATTACAAACAATATATCAAAAATAAATGGACCATTTCTCACTTACAATTTACGGTGCACCTTATGCATATTTATAAATGGACAGCGCACTGTAAAGCCCCAGAAGCACGGTGAATTAGTGCATGCAGACGTCTGTGGCCCTATTCCTGTAACATCTTTGGGTGGGTCTCGCTACTTTATAATCTTCAAGAATTACTACAATAAATTTAGAAGAGTCTATTTTCTAAAAAGGAAATTTGAGGTAGCGAATGCGAGGTAGACAAATTAAAAGCTTTTATGGTGGAAGTTCGGACATGTAGGCACATATTTAAAGAGATACTCACAGATGGAGGAACTGAATTCAGTAATAAGGAGGTAATAGAAATTATTGAAAAAGAAGGGTTGTCGCATCTCGTGACGATGCTATATACTCCCGAACAGAGTGGTGGTGCCGAACGGGAAAATCGCACCATAGTAGAAACTGCGCGCAGCATGTTGCATGCCAAGTCACTGACTGAGCACTTGTGGGCAGAAGCCGCTAACACAGCCACATAAGTCATCAAGAGGACATGGCCCACTCCTGTGGATGGAAAGTCGCCATACGAGTTGTGGTTCGGCAAAAGAGCAGTTGTCGATCATTTGAGGGTTTTTGGCACTGAGTGCTTCGTGCATGTCCCAAAGCAGCGGAGGAAGAAATGGGATAAGAAGATTGAAAAGGGCCAAAGGAAATTTATATGAGGCAACCGAAGGTTTCAGTGATGGATCAGCCCGAGTTTGTCAGCTGATGAGGAGTTTGTATGGCCTTTAACAGGCTTCTAGGAAATGGAACAAAAGGTTTGCCGATTTTTTGGAGGATTGTGGTCTGGTTTGCTCTGATGAAGATACATGTCTATTTATCTCATTGGACCACTCCTTGAGTTCAATTTTGTATGTAGATGATAAGGAGGTAAAAGAAGCGAGCTGCAAGTCCAGTATACTCCCAGAGGAGAACAGGTTGCAGACATCTTCACAAGGGGCTTATCAAGACTACGTTTCGAGAAACTGAGGGAGAGTTTGGGTTTAATTTCCAAAAGTATTGTGTTATTTGGGGTTCAAATTAAGAGGAAATGTTAAATAAATTATTTTATTGGAGTAATTTGAACTGTTGCTGGCAACGCTGTTTTTGTTATATATAGCCTTAGCTGTAACCTTCTCCATATATTCCCAGTTTATTTTCTTGATATTTTTTTGTTATTATAATTAAGCAACTATTAGTTATGAAGTAAATAGATTTTTAGGTATGGAATTGTATCAGTAGCAAGATGGCTATGTCTTCATACGACAGCAAACGTAGGCGGAAAAGCTTATCAATAAGTTTGAGATGGATGAAGCGAACTCCGCGCTGACATCTGTGGATCTCATATCTTACGGACATTTGCACTGAGGATTCAGATCAGTCCTTTCCGTTCCGTGAGCTAGTTGGTAGTCTGATATATAGGTCCATTGCCACGAGAACCGACATTTCCTTTGCTGTTGGTGTTGGACAAACCCAAGAAAAACACTGGAGTATGGCAAAACGCCTGCTTCGTTACGTTAAAGGGATGCAAGATTTAGGTATACACTATCAAGACGATTCGATTTGCAAGTTGCAGGTTTACACAGATGCCGATTATGCCGAAGATTCAGAAGATAGAAGGTCTATTGCAGGACTATGTTTTCGTTATGTAGGGGGCGCTGTTACTTGGAGCAGTAGTAAACAGAAACGTATAACGTTTTCTACAACGGTAGCGGAATTTATTGCCGCAATTCCGGGAGCAAAGGAAATATGGCTGTCCCGTTTATATGGTTCTTTGCTTGGCTTCAGCGATGTTCCTATTCTCGTAATGGATAACTAGAGTGCCATTGTGCTTATTAAAAATCCCGAATTTCATAGTCGTACTAAGAACATTGACGTTCGTTACAAGTCGGTGAGGGAGAGATACCAGGAAGGCGAGCTGCAATTCCAGTACAAGGGGCTTATCAAGACCACGTTTCCAGAAACTGAGGGAGAGTTCGGGTTTAATTAGCTGGCTTGAAACACTATTTTTGTTATGTATAGCCTCAGCGGTTACCTTCTCCATATATTCCCAGTTTATATTTCTTGATTTATTTTTGTTATTGTAATGAAGAATTTTTCACTGTTACTGTCTGGCCTTTGTGAAATCTTAATACTTTCAAATCATTTTTCCGAAAAAATGTCTGTTATAACTATAAAATTTCTATAGAAAGAAAATTTTCAAATAGTTCCATAATTTTTTAATCCTAATAATCATCTAATTATAATAAAGTTATTAATTGTTGCGTTTCCATAAATACTAAAAATATTTTTCAATTGTTGAAATAATTTTCTATTGTTATTCTGTATAAGGCTATAGAAAGACTTATTGAAATATTTTGTGGGCCTTGCTTTATTTGTGATTGACGCACAGATTTAAGAAGAAAACATCTGATTCACGGTAAGGAATGATAGTCTACATAATGTATTTCCGTATTAGGAAACACAATAAAAATACTTATAAACCTTGAATTAGAATTGATTTAATGACTTCAATAAGATAACTGATATTGATATTCTCCAATGGTCTGATTCTTTTCCTTTTGTCCAAATTCCTATATTTTACTTTAAATTCTGTTTAAGTTTTTAGAAATAGCTTAGAGTAATCTCAACTTTTTTAATAACCTTCATCAATTTTATATAATATTAATCTATTAAATTAATGGAAAATTTTTCACTTATGATTTACGGTGCACCTTATTGTATCGTGACTAGATGTGAGATAAGTAATATTTTTACTGTAGTGTTTTTAAAACGCAGATAGGAAAACATGGACAATGGAAAACAATGGTTACCAACCCAGATCGCATTGACCTTTGTCAGTGTTGTAGCCTCGGGTGCAGTATTGCCCTATTCAAAACTAAACCCTTCTTTTTTTCTTTTCTGTTGTAGATAAACGTCTTTTTAAATGAAACTCCAACTTTTGTTGGAGATAACAGTTGAGTCTTGAACTTCTGAGTGCCACCAATAAAAAAATAAAGAAATACAAAGTTGAAAAGAAAAATAAATACACCTCTCTGTCTTAATCTAACATAAGTAATCTATAAAATAAAAAGGAACAACTGAGATAAATTAAATCAAATAATCCACCTCTACAAACAAAACTAAAAAGATACTAACTAACTAAAAAGATACTACTTACAAAAATGGTGAATCCTAATAATATATACAAAAATGGTGCATCCTAATAATATATACAAAAATGATGCATCCGAATAATATATACAAAAATGTTAGACTAAAACAAACTAGCAGGCCTGCACGTACGTCCAATTTCTGTTAATGAATATGCTCGTTTAACATCACCCATGCATTTCACACAACGTACTCGGTACAAAACTTGTATAACCTGCCAGAGGTGGTATAAACAACATCGCCGATCCAAAGAGGTATGGTCGTAACTATTTATTAAGTATCTTCATTTTTTCTTAATCCTATTAACTACTGAGTTTAGGTTCAGTGTATAGTAAACAACAAAAAAAAAAAAGGGAAAGTCACAATCAATCAATGATTAGATGAACGATTCAATTAGATGAACGAAAGGTAATTTTAATGAAAAACGGATGCTGTTTTATTTGTTTAAAGAGGGGTCACACAGGTAAGAACTGTCGAGTATTTGTTAAATGTAGTGCACGCAGTAGAAGGCAAGGTACGATTAGGTGCCCAAGAAAGGTAGAGGAAACATAACAGAGAAGGCGAAACCGGTGGAAAGTGCATTATCTAATTTGTCGACTAACCAGATATTTTTCCAGACTTTAATTGTTTCTTTTAAGAAATAATCAGTTTGAGCAGATATGAGATAACAGACCTAATAATATGCTGTTAACTTCCCTTTTAAATGAGGATAAGTGTATAACCCAATTTTGGGAATTAGATGTGTTAGGAATTATGGATCCGTGGGAGAAAAAGTCACGACAGGAAATCGAAGCTGAAACAAGACATTTTTTGAACACAGTTTATCGAGATGTCAATGGCAGATATGTGGGCTAGCTTCCTTGGGTTAAACGTCATGCACCCTTGCCTGCTCATTATGAACTTGCCAAACGACGCTTAGAAAGTGTAGTTGTCAAGTTGAAGAATGAAGAAGGGCTATATGAAAAATATGATGCTGTTTTAAACCATTCGCTTTGCGATGGTATTATTGAGATCGCTTCAGCAGAGGACATCGGAAGACCGGCTCACTATTTACCTCATAGATATGTAGTCAAGACAAATAGTCTTACTACTCCATTGAGACCTGTTAGTCTTACTGCGGACGTTCGCAAAGCATTTCTACAGATTGCAGTGACTGAGAAGGACAGAGGTTGCCTTCGGTTTTTATGGTTTACGGAAGATGGACAACTCATTACAATGAGACACACTCGAGTAGTATCTGGAGCTGTTTGTAGCCCATATCTTCTAGGTGGGGTTATACAATATCATTTACAAAATGCGACCAGGTGTTCCATAGATATAGCAGATAAATTAAAAAAGATTTGTTATGTCGATAACCTAACACTTAGTGTCGAAACCGAGAAGGATGCTCAGAAAATAAGGAATGAAGCGTCAAACTTAATGGCTGAAGGATTGTTCAGTTTCGTTGGGAACAATCTGGATGTGTTAGTGAGGATGATTTAAAGGAGGTGCCTGTTCTCGGTTTGGAACACGCTGGAGGATACCTTAGGTTTAAATGAAGAATCGTTTGATTATCATGCGGAAATTGTCACAAAACGAGTGATATTATCTGTAGCTCAAAAAATCTTTGATCCATTAGAATTAGTCTGTCCAGTTACTTTGATACCTAAAATTGTTTTACAGAAAAGATGGAAGATAAGATTGGATGAGACACTGAACTTAAAAAAGTATACTGAAGATAGCATCTTAAAATGGAGATTGGAGTTGAATTATTTGGCTAAACTTAAAATGCCAAGATGTCGTCAAAACCAGCTGAGCCACTACCTATTGCTCTATTCTAAGTCGAGGAATCAGAAGCTTTATTTCTAGAAGAGGGCGACCCCGTGTGTACAGAGAACTAATTTTAAAGGTGCTGAGAGCGCTCTTAAGGGTGTGACTGGTACGAGGTTATCAATTATAGTGCAGTTCAACAGATACATTGGCAGCAAGCCGTGGACACGAGGAAATGTGTACTGTGCTGTGGACTACGAAGGTGTAATTAACAACCGCCCACTGTTATATTTAGCAAGTCAGCCCTCTCAAATGACGCCCATTACCCCAGCTTATTTTATACGAAATAATTTAGAAGTGGGTTTACCGGATTTGGATGCCATAAGCCAGGAGGACTTAACCGAAGGTGGAGCCTGCTTCACGAAATCAGAAAGACGTTTAGAACTAGATTCCGTCTGGAGTAGCTGGATCAGCTGGAGTTATATTCAAAACGAAAAATTATAGAACTGAAGACTGGTCAATTATTATTAATTAAATATGATAACTTCAAGCCTCTTGAATGGCCTCTAGGAATTATTCAGAAACTAATTAAAGGTAAAGACGGTGTGCCTCGAGTAGGAAGGCTATACCCAGTGGAGTTACAAGAAGATGATCCGAAATTAGGTGATGTTAAAAAAAAAGATGTTATATGACGTTGAAGGAGAGAAAGAGGATTGTATGCCAGCCGAACTTGATGAGAAAGAGCCAGAAAATAACAAAAAACGAACCTAAATTGTTCGAGTTATAGCGAAACCATGAAGATTCATTCAGTAGGACCAGTTTTTATTTTATATAATTTTTCGTATCTTGAGAAAAATATATTTGATTTATAAATAATATTAGTGTATCCCGTTATTGGAAAAAGTGTTTTTAACATGCTGTATGCTAGTCTGGATGGAATGCGTCTTCATCTATGAGAGCAGCGTCCTTTGTTGGGACTGACAGATGCACCAGAGAAACCTTCCAGATCGACATTTGAAGTCCGCAGCTATTTTTCTCGCCATACAGGCTAAGAGTTTTTAAGCTTGTTAAACATTTCCGGGGAAACAGATATTCCGGCGAAATTTCTATTGGGGATAGGGTATAATCACTTCTCTGCTAAATTTTACCACTTACTTGTTTGTTCATTCTCCAATTTCGAGGAAGTCTACTTCATTGGCTTTCGTTTCATTTACAAGATCATCCTCTTTTCCAGTTTTATTATAGTCCTGTCAGGAAGATGGGTAGCCAAACTATACCCCCCTGCGCTGATTACCTTTTGTTCCATGGGTCTTTATTCAGCATACTCAGATCCCACCTCTTAAGGGGGAACCCCTATCCGCGCTATGGGTACGCGTTCCCAAGCGGACAGTCTCCACCAAGAGAAAAATGAATACTCTAAAATTTAATTACCTAATATTACAAACAATATATCAAAAATAAATGGACCATTTCTCACTTACAATTTACGGTGCACCTTATGCATATTTATAAATGGACAGCGCACTGTAAAGCCCCAGAAGCACGGTGAATTAGTGCATGCAGACGTCTGTGGCCCTATTCCTGTAACATCTTTGGGTGGGTCTCGCTACTTTATAATCTTCAAGAATTACTACAATAAATTTAGAAGAGTCTATTTTCTAAAAAGGAAATTTGAGGTAGCGAATGCGAGGTAGACAAATTAAAAGCTTTTATGGTGGAAGTTCGGACATGTAGGCACATATTTAAAGAGATACTCACAGATGGAGGAACTGAATTCAGTAATAAGGAGGTAATAGAAATTATTGAAAAAGAAGGGTTGTCGCATCTCGTGACGATGCTATATACTCCCGAACAGAGTGGTGGTGCCGAACGGGAAAATCGCACCATAGTAGAAACTGCGCGCAGCATGTTGCATGCCAAGTCACTGACTGAGCACTTGTGGGCAGAAGCCGCTAACACAGCCACATAAGTCATCAAGAGGACATGGCCCACTCCTGTGGATGGAAAGTCGCCATACGAGTTGTGGTTCGGCAAAAGAGCAGTTGTCGATCATTTGAGGGTTTTTGGCACTGAGTGCTTCGTGCATGTCCCAAAGCAGCGGAGGAAGAAATGGGATAAGAAGATTGAAAAGGGCCAAAGGAAATTTATATGAGGCAACCGAAGGTTTCAGTGATGGATCAGCCCGAGTTTGTCAGCTGATGAGGAGTTTGTATGGCCTTTAACAGGCTTCTAGGAAATGGAACAAAAGGTTTGCCGATTTTTTGGAGGATTGTGGTCTGGTTTGCTCTGATGAAGATACATGTCTATTTATCTCATTGGACCACTCCTTGAGTTCAATTTTGTATGTAGATGATAAGGAGGTAAAAGAAGCGAGCTGCAAGTCCAGTATACTCCCAGAGGAGAACAGGTTGCAGACATCTTCACAAGGGGCTTATCAAGACTACGTTTCGAGAAACTGAGGGAGAGTTTGGGTTTAATTTCCAAAAGTATTGTGTTATCTGGGGTTCAAATTAAGAGGAAATGTTAAATAAATTATTTTATTGGAGTAATTTGAACTGTTGCTGGCAACGCTGTTTTTGTTATATATAGCCTTAGCTGTAACCTTCTCCATATATTCCCAGTTTATTTTCTTGATATTTTTTTGTTATTATAATAAAGCAACTATTAGTTATGAAGTAAATAGATTTTTAGGTATGGAATTGTATCAGTAGCAAGATGGCTATGTCTTCATACGACAGCAAACGTAGGCGGAAAAGCTTATCAATAAGTTTGAGATGGATGAAGCGAACTCCGTGCTGACATCTGTGGATCTCATATACCTTACGGACATTTGCACTGAGGATTCAGATCAGTCATTTCCGTACCGTGAGCTAGTTGGTAGTCTGATATATAGGTCCATTGCCACGAGAACCGACATTTCCTTTGCTGTTGGTGTTGGACAAACCCAAGAAAAACACTGGAGTATGGCAAAACGCCTGCTTCGTTACGTTAAAGGGATGCAAGATTTAGGTATACACTATCAAGACGATTCGATTTGCAAGTTGCAGGTTTACACAGATGCCGATTATGCCGAAGATTCAGAAGATAGAAGGTCTATTGCAGGACTATGTTTTCGTTATGTAGGGGGCGCTGTTACTTGGAGCAGTAGTAAACAGAAACGTATAACGTTTTCTACAACGGTAGCGGAATTTATTGCCGCAATTCCGGGAGCAAAGGAAATATGGCTGTCCCGTTTATATGGTTCTTTGCTTGGCTTCAGCGATGTTCCTATTCTCGTAATGGATAACTAGAGTGCCATTGTGCTTATTAAAAATCCCGAATTTCATAGTCGTACTAAGAACATTGACGTTCGTTACAAGTCGGTGAGGGAGAGATACCAGGAAGGCGAGCTGCAATTCCAGTACAAGGGGCTTATCAAGACCACGTTTCCAGAAACTGAGGGAGAGTTCGGGTTTAATTAGCTGGCTTGAAACACTATTTTTGTTATGTATAGCCTCAGCGGTTACCTTCTCCATATATTCCCAGTTTATATTTCTTGATTTATTTTTGTTATTGTAATGAAGAATTTTTCACTGTTACTGTCTGGCCTTTGTGAAATCTTAATACTTTCAAATCATTTTTCCGAAAAAATGTCTGTTATAACTATAAAATTTCTATAGAAAGAAAATTTTCAAATAGTTCCATAATTTTTTAATCCTAATAATCATCTAATTATAATAAAGTTATTAATTGTTGCGTTTCCATAAATACTAAAAATATTTTTCAATTGTTGAAATAATTTTCTATTGTTATTCTGTATAAGGCTATAGAAAGACTTATTGAAATATTTTGTGGGCCTTGCTTTATTTGTTATTGACGCACAGATTTAAGAAGAAAACATCTGATTCACGGTAAGGAATGATAGTCTACATAATGTATTTCCGTATTAGGAAACACAATAAAAATACTTATAAACCTTGAATTAGAATTGATTTAATGACTTCAATAAGATAACTGATATTGATATTCTCCAATGGTCTGATTCTTTTCCTTTTGTCCAAATTCCTATATTTTACTTTAAATTCTGTTTAAGTTTTTAGAAATAGCTTAGAGTAATCTCAACTTTTTTAATAACCTTCATCAATTTTATATAATATTAATCTATTAAATTAATGGAAAATTTTTCACTTATGATTTACGGTGCACCTTATTGTATCGTGACTAGATGTGAGATAAGTAATATTTTTACTGTAGTGTTTTTAAAACGCAGATAGGAAAACATGGACAATGGAAAACAATGGTTACCAACCCAGATCGCATTGACCTTTGTCAGTGTTGTAGCCTCGGGTGCAGTATTGCCCTATTCAAAACTAAACCCTTCTTTTTTTCTTTTCTGTTGTAGATAAACGTCTTTTTAAATGAAACTCCAACTTTTGTTGGAGATAACAGTTGAGTCTTGAACTTCTGAGAGCCACCAATAAAAAAATAAAGAAATACAAAGTTGAAAAGAAAAATAAATACACCTCTCTGTCTTAATCTAACATAAGTAATCTATAAAATAAAAAGGAACAACTGAGATAAATTAAATCAAATAATCCACCTCTACAAACAAAACTAAAAAGATACTAACTAACTAAAAAGATACTACTTACAAAAATGGTGAATCCTAATAATATATACAAAAATGATGCATCCGAATAATATATACAAAAATGTTAGACTAAAACAAACTAGCAGGCCTGCACGTACGTCCAATTTCTGTTAATGAATATGCTCGTTTAACATCACCCATGCATTTCACACAACGTACTCGGTACAAAACTTGTATAACCTGCCAGAGGTGGTATAAACAACATCGCCGATCTAAAGAGGTATGGTCGTAACTATTTATTAAGTATCTTCATTTTTTCTTAATCCTATTAACTACTGAGTTTAGGTTCAGTGTATAGTAAACAACAAAAAAAAAAGGGAAAGTCACAATCAATCAATGATTAGATGAACGATTCAATTAGATGAACGAAAGGTAATTTTAATGAAAAACGGATGCTGTTTTATTTGTTTAAAGAGGGGTCACACAGGTAAGAACTGTGGAGTATTTGTTAAATGTAGTGCACGCAGTAGAAGGCAATGTACGATTAGGTGCCCAAGAAAGGTAGAGGAAACATAACAGAGAAGGCGAAACCGGTGGAAAGTGCATTATCTAATTTGTCGACTAACCAGATATTTTTCCAGACTTTAATTGTTTCTTTTAAGAAATAATCAGTAGTAGCAGATATGCGATAACAGACCTAATAATATGCTGTTAACTTCCCTTTTAAATGAGGATAAGTGTATAACCCAATTTTGGGAATTAGATGTGTTAGGAATTATGGATCCGTGGGGGAAAAAGTCAAGACAGGAAATCGAAGCTGAAACAAGACATTTTTTGAACACAGTTTATCGAGATGTCAATGGCAGATATGTGGGCTAGCTTCCTTGGGTTAAACGTCATGCACCCTTGCCTGCTTATTATGAACTTGCCAAACGACGCTTAGAAAGTGTAGTTGTCAAGTTGAAGAATGAAGAAGGGCTATATGAAAAATATGATGCTGTTTTAAACCATTCGCTTTGCGATGGTATTATTGAGATCGCTTCAGCAGAGGACATCGGAAGACCGGCTCACTATTTACCTCATAGACATGTAGTCAAGACAAATAGTCTTACTACTCCATTGAGACCTGTTAGTCTTACTGCGGACGTTCGCAAAGCATTTCTACAGATTGCAGTGACTGAGAAGGACAGAGGTTGCCTTCGGTTTTTATGGTTTACGGAAGATGGACAACTCATTACAATGAGACACACTCGAGTAGTATCTGGAGCTATTTGTAGCCCATATCTTCTAGGTGGGGTTATACAATATCATTTACAAAATGCGACCAGGTGTTCCATAGATATAGCAGATAAATTAAAAAAGATTTGTTATGTCGATAACCTAACACTTAGTGTCGAAACCGAGAAGGATGCTCAGAAAATAAGGAATGAAGCGTCAAACTTAATGGCTGAAGGATTGTTCAGTTTCGTTGGGAACAATCTGGATGTGTTAGTGAGGATGATTTAAAGGAGGTGCCTGTTCTCGGTTTGGAACACGCTGGAGGATACCTTAGGTTTAAATGAAGAATCGTTTGATTATCATGCGGAAATTGTCACAAAACGAGTGATATTATCTGTAGCTCAAAAAATCTTTGATCCATTAGAATTAGTCTGTCCAGTTACTTTGATACCTAAAATTGTTTTACAGAAAAGATGGAAGATAAGATTGGATGAGACACTGAACTTAAAAAAGTATACTGAAGATAGCATCTTAAAATGGAGATTGGAGTTGAATTATTTGGCTAAACTTAAAATGCCAAGATGTCGTCAAAACCAGCTGAGCCACTACCTATTGCTCTATTCTAAGTCGAGGAATCAGAAGCTTTATTTCTAGAAGAGGGCGACCCCGTGTGTACAGAGAACTAATTTTAAAGGTGCTGAGAGCGCTCTTAAGGGTGTGACTGGTACGAGGTTATCAATTATAGTGCAGTTCAACAGATACATTGGCAGCAAGCCGTGGATACGAGGAAATGTGTACTGTGCTGTGGACTACGAAGGTGTAATTAACAACCGCCCACTGTTATATTTAGCAAGTCAGCCCTCTCAAATGACGCCCATTACCCCAGCTTATTTTATACGAAATAATTTAGAAGTGGGTTTACCGGATTTGGATGCCATAAGCCAGGAGGACTTAACCGAAGGTGGAGCCTGCTTCACGAAATCAGAAAGACGTTTAGAACTAGATTCCGTCTGGAGTAGCTGGATCAGCTGGAGTTATATTCAAAACGAAAAATTATAGAACTGAAGACTGGTCAATTATTATTAATTAAATATGATAACTTCAAGCCTCTTGAATGGCCTCTAGGAATTATTCAGAAACTAATTAAAGGTAAAGACGGTGTGCCTCGAGTAGGAAGGCTATACCCAGTGGAGTTACAAGAAGATGATCCGAAATTAGGTGATGTTAAAAAAAAAGATGTTATATGACGTTGAAGGAGAGAAAGAGGATTGTATGCCAGCCGAACTTGATGAGAAAGAGCCAGAAAATAACAAAAAACGAACCTAAATTGTTCGAGTTATAGCGAAACCATGAAGATTCATTCAGTAGGACCAGTTTTTATTTTATATAATTTTTCGTATCTTGAGAAAAATATATTTGATTTATAAATAATATTAGTGTATCCCGTTATTGGAAAAAGTGTTTTTAACATGCTGTATGCTAGTCTGGATGGAATGCGTCTTCATCTATGAGAGCAGCGTCCTTTGTTGGGACTGACAGATGCACCAGAGAAACCTTCCAGATCGACATTTGAAGTCCGCAGCTATTTTTCTCGCCATACAGGCTAAGAGTTTTTAAGCTTGTTAAACATTTCCGGGGAAACAGATATTCCGGCGAAATTTCTATTGGGGATAGGGTATAATCACTTCTCTGCTAAATTTTACCACTTACTTGTTTGTTCATTCTCCAATTTCGAGGAAGTCTACTTCATTGGCTTTCGTTTCATTTACAAGATCATCCTCTTTTCCAGTTTTATTATAGTCCTGTCAGGAAGATGGGTAGCCAAACTATACCCCCCTGCGCTGATTACCTTTTGTTCCATGGGTCTTTATTCAGCATACTCAGATCCCACCTCTTAAGGGGGAACCCCTATCCGCGCTATGGGTACGCGTTCCCAAGCGGACAGTCTCCACCAAGAGAAAAATGAATACTCTAAAATTTAATTACCTAATATTACAAACAATATATCAAAAATAAATGGACCATTTCTCACTTACAATTTACGGTGCACCTTATGCATATTTATAAATGGACAGCGCACTGTAAAGCCCCAGAAGCACGGTGAATTAGTGCATGCAGACGTCTGTGGCCCTATTCCTGTAACATCTTTGGGTGGGTCTCGCTACTTTATAATCTTCAAGAATGACTACAATAAATTTAGAAGAGTCTATTTTCTAAAAAGGAAATTTGAGGTAGCGAATGCGAGGTAGACAAATTAAAAGCTTTTATGGTGGAAGTTCGGACATGTAGGCACATATTTAAAGAGATACTCACAGATGGAGGAACTGAATTCAGTAATAAGGAGGTAATAGATATTATTGAAAAAGAAGGGTTGTCGCATCTCGTGACGATGCTATATACTCCCGAACAGAGTGGTGGTGCCGAACGGGAAAATCGCACCATAGTAGAAACTGCGCGCAGCATGTTGCATGCCAAGTCACTGACTGAGCACTTGTGGGCAGAAGCCGCTAACACAGCCACATAAGTCATCAAGAGGACATGGCCCACTCCTGTGGATGGAAAGTCGCCATACGAGTTGTGGTTCGGCAAAAGAGCAGTTGTCGATCATTTGAGGGTTTTTGGCACTGAGTGCTTCGTGCATGTCCCAAAGCAGCGGAGGAAGAAATGGGATAAGAAGATTGAAAAGGGCCAAAGGAAATTTATATGAGGCAACCGAAGGTTTCAGTGATGGATCAGCCCGAGTTTGTCAGCTGATGAGGAGTTTGTATGGCCTTTAACAGGCTTCTAGGAAATGGAACAAAAGGTTTGCCGATTTTTTGGAGGATTGTGGTCTGGTTTGCTCTGATGAAGATACATGTCTATTTATCTCATTGGACCACTCCTTGAGTTCAATTTTGTATGTAGATGATAAGGAGGTAAAAGAAGCGAGCTGCAAGTCCAGTATACTCCCAGAGGAGAACAGGTTGCAGACATCTTCACAAGGGGCTTATCAAGACTACGTTTCGAGAAACTGAGGGAGAGTTTGGGTTTAATTTCCAAAAGTATTGTGTTATCTGGGGTTCAAATTAAGAGGAAATGTTAAATAAATTATTTTATTGGAGTAATTTGAACTGTTGCTGGCAACGCTGTTTTTGTTATATATAGCCTTAGCTGTAACCTTCTCCATATATTCCCAGTTTATTTTCTTGATATTTTTTTGTTATTATAATAAAGCAACTATTAGTTATGAAGTAAATAGATTTTTAGGTATGGAATTGTATCAGTAGCAAGATGGCTATGTCTTCATACGACAGCAAACGTAGGCGGAAAAGCTTATCAATAAGTTTGAGATGGATGAAGCGAACTCCGTGCTGACATCTGTGGATCTCATATACCTTACGGACATTTGCACTGAGGATTCAGATCAGTCCTTTCCGTTCCGTGAGCTAGTTGGTAGTCTGATATATAGGTCCATTGCCACGAGAACCGACATTTCCTTTGCTGTTGGTGTTGGACAAACCCAAGAAAAACACTGGAGTATGGCAAAACGCCTGCTTCGTTACGTTAAAGGGATGCAAGATTTAGGTATACACTATCAAGACGATTCGATTTGCAAGTTGCAGGTTTACACAGATGCCGATTATGCCGAAGATTCAGAAGATAGAAGGTCTATTGCAGGACTATGTTTTCGTTATGTAGGGGGCGCTGTTACTTGGAGCAGTAGTAAACAGAAACGTATAACGTTTTCTACAACGGTAGCGGAATTTATTGCCGCAATTCCGGGAGCAAAGGAAATATGGCTGTCCCGTTTATATGGTTCTTTGCTTGGCTTCAGCGATGTTCCTATTCTCGTAATGGATAACTAGAGTGCCATTGTGCTTATTAAAAATCCCGAATTTCATAGTCGTACTAAGAACATTGACGTTCGTTACAAGTCGGTGAGGGAGAGATACCAGGAAGGCGAGCTGCAATTCCAGTACAAGGGGCTTATCAAGACCACGTTTCCAGAAACTGAGGGAGAGTTCGGGTTTAATTAGCTGGCTTGAAACACTATTTTTGTTATGTATAGCCTCAGCGGTTACCTTCTCCATATATTCCCAGTTTATATTTCTTGATTTATTTTTGTTATTGTAATGAAGAATTTTTCACTGTTACTGTCTGGCCTTTGTGAAATCTTAATACTTTCAAATCATTTTTCCGAAAAAATGTCTGTTATAACTATAAAATTTCTATAGAAAGAAAATTTTCAAATAGTTCCATAATTTTTTAATCCTAATAATCATCTAATTATAATAAAGTTATTAATTGTTGCGTTTCCATAAATACTAAAAATATTTTTCAATTGTTGAAATAATTTTCTATTGTTATTCTGTATAAGGCTATAGAAAGACTTATTGAAATATTTTGTGGGCCTTGCTTTATTTGTGATTGACGCACAGATTTAAGAAGAAAACATCTGATTCACGGTAAGGAATGATAGTCTACATAATGTATTTCCGTATTAGGAAACACAATAAAAATACTTATAAACCTTGAATTAGAATTGATTTAATGACTTCAATAAGATAACTGATATTGATATTCTCCAATGGTCTGATTCTTTTCCTTTTGTCCAAATTCCTATATTTTACTTTAAATTCTGTTTAAGTTTTTAGAAATAGCTTAGAGTAATCTCAACTTTTTTAATAACCTTCATCAATTTTATATAATATTAATCTATTAAATTAATGGAAAATTTTTCACTTATGATTTACGGTGCACCTTATTGTATCGTGACTAGATGTGAGATAAGTAATATTTTTACTGTAGTGTTTTTAAAACGCAGATAGGAAAACATGGACAATGGAAAACAATGGTTACCAACCCAGATCGCATTGACCTTTGTCAGTGTTGTAGCCTCGGGTGCAGTATTGCCCTATTCAAAACTAAACCCTTCTTTTTTTCTTTTCTGTTGTAGATAAACGTCTTTTTAAATGAAACTCCAACTTTTGTTGGAGATAACAGTTGAGTCTTGAACTTCTGAGAGCCACCAATAAAAAAATAAAGAAATACAAAGTTGAAAAGAAAAATAAATACACCTCTCTGTCTTAATCTAACATAAGTAATCTATAAAATAAAAAGGAACAACTGAGATAAATTAAATCAAATAATCCACCTCTACAAACAAAACTAAAAAGATACTAACTAACTAAAAAGATACTACTTACAAAAATGGTGAATCCTAATAATATATACAAAAATGATGCATCCGAATAATATATACAAAAATGTTAGACTAAAACAAACTAGCAGGCCTGCACGTACGTCCAATTTCTGTTAATGAATATGCTCGTTTAACATCACCCATGCATTTCACACAACGTACTCGGTACAAAACTTGTATAACCTGCCAGAGGTGGTATAAACAACATCGCCGATCTAAAGAGGTATGGTCGTAACTATTTATTAAGTATCTTCATTTTTTCTTAATCCTATTAACTACTGAGTTTAGGTTCAGTGTATAGTAAACAACAAAAAAAAAAGGGAAAGTCACAATCAATCAATGATTAGATGAACGATTCAATTAGATGAACGAAAGGTAATTTTAATGAAAAACGGATGCTGTTTTATTTGTTTAAAGAGGGGTCACACAGGTAAGAACTGTGGAGTATTTGTTAAATGTAGTGCACGCAGTAGAAGGCAATGTACGATTAGGTGCCCAAGAAAGGTAGAGGAAACATAACAGAGAAGGCGAAACCGGTGGAAAGTGCATTATCTAATTTGTCGACTAACCAGATATTTTTCCAGACTTTAATTGTTTCTTTTAAGAAATAATCAGTAGTAGCAGATATGCGATAACAGACCTAATAATATGCTGTTAACTTCCCTTTTAAATGAGGATAAGTGTAT
The DNA here is from genome assembly GCA_911387785.2 of Aelia acuminata. Classification (NCBI taxonomy): domain Eukaryota; kingdom Metazoa; phylum Arthropoda; class Insecta; order Hemiptera; family Pentatomidae; genus Aelia; species Aelia acuminata. The sequence continues at coordinate 48,477,363 of OU426980.1, read as the reverse complement.
AACCCAATTTTGGGAATTAGATGTGTTAGGAATTATGGATCCGTGGGGGAAAAAGTCAAGACAGGAAATCGAAGCTGAAACAAGACATTTTTTGAACACAGTTTATCGAGATGTCAATGGCAGATATGTGGGCTAGCTTCCTTGGGTTAAACGTCATGCACCCTTGCCTGCTTATTATGAACTTGCCAAACGACGCTTAGAAAGTGTAGTTGTCAAGTTGAAGAATGAAGAAGGGCTATATGAAAAATATGATGCTGTTTTAAACCATTCGCTTTGCGATGGTATTATTGAGATCGCTTCAGCAGAGGACATCGGAAGACCGGCTCACTATTTACCTCATAGATATGTAGTCAAGACAAATAGTCTTACTACTCCATTGAGACCTGTTAGTCTTACTGCGGACGTTCGCAAAGCATTTCTACAGATTGCAGTGACTGAGAAGGACAGAGGTTGCCTTCGGTTTTTATGGTGTACGGAAGATGGACAACTCATTACAATGAGACACACTCGAGTAGTATCTGGAGCTGTTTGTAGCCCATATCTTCTAGGTGGGGTTATACAATATCATTTACAAAATGCGACCAGGTGTTCCATAGATATAGCAGATAAATTAAAAAAGATTTGTTATGTCGATAACCTAACACTTAGTGTCGAAACCGAGAAGGATGCTCAGAAAATAAGGAATGAAGCGTCAAACTTAATGGCTGAAGGATTGTTCAGTTTCGTTGGGAACAATCTGGATGTGTTAGTGAGGATGATTTAAAGGAGGTGCCTGTTCTCGGTTTGGAACACGCTGGAGGATACCTTAGGTTTAAATGAAGAATCGTTTGATTATCATGCGGAAATTGTCACAAAACGAGTGATATTATCTGTAGCTCAAAAAATCTTTGATCCATTAGAATTAGTCTGTCCAGTTACTTTGATACCTAAAATTGTTTTACAGAAAAGATGGAAGATAAGATTGGATGAGACACTGAACTTAAAAAAGTATACTGAAGATAGCATCTTAAAATGGAGATTGGAGTTGAATTATTTGGCTAAACTTAAAATGCCAAGATGTCGTCAAAACCAGCTGAGCCACTACCTATTGCTCTATTCTAAGTCGAGGAATCAGAAGCTTTATTTCTAGAAGAGGGCGACCCCGTGTGTACAGAGAACTAATTTTAAAGGTGCTGAGAGCGCTCTTAAGGGTGTGACTGGTACGAGGTTATCAATTATAGTGCAGTTCAACAGATACATTGGCAGCAAGCCGTGGATACGAGGAAATGTGTACTGTGCTGTGGACTACGAAGGTGTAATTAACAACCGCCCACTGTTATATTTAGCAAGTCAGCCCTCTCAAATGACGCCCATTACCCCAGCTTATTTTATACGAAATAATTTAGAAGTGGGTTTACCGGATTTGGATGCCATAAGCCAGGAGGACTTAACCGAAGGTGGAGCCTGCTTCACGAAATCAGAAAGACGTTTAGAACTAGATTCCGTCTGGAGTAGCTGGATCAGCTGGAGTTATATTCAAAACGAAAAATTATAGAACTGAAGACTGGTCAATTATTATTAATTAAATATGATAACTTCAAGCCTCTTGAATGGCCTCTAGGAATTATTCAGAAACTAATTAAAGGTAAAGACGGTGTGCCTCGAGTAGGAAGGCTATACCCAGTGGAGTTACAAGAAGATGATCCGAAATTAGGTGATGTTAAAAAAAAAGATGTTATATGACGTTGAAGGAGAGAAAGAGGATTGTATGCCAGCCGAACTTGATGAGAAAGAGCCAGAAAATAACAAAAAACGAACCTAAATTGTTCGAGTTATAGCGAAACCATGAAGATTCATTCAGTAGGACCAGTTTTTATTTTATATAATTTTTCGTATCTTGAGAAAAATATATTTGATTTATAAATAATATTAGTGTATCCCGTTATTGGAAAAAGTGTTTTTAACATGCTGTATGCTAGTCTGGATGGAATGCGTCTTCATCTATGAGAGCAGCGTCCTTTGTTGGGACTGACAGATGCACCAGAGAAACCTTCCAGATCGACATTTGAAGTCCGCAGCTATTTTTCTCGCCATACAGGCTAAGAGTTTTTAAGCTTGTTAAACATTTCCGGGGAAACAGATATTCCGGCGAAATTTCTATTGGGGATAGGGTATAATCACTTCTCTGCTAAATTTTACCACTTACTTGTTTGTTCATTCTCCAATTTCGAGGAAGTCTACTTCATTGGCTTTCGTTTCATTTACAAGATCATCCTCTTTTCCAGTTTTATTATAGTCCTGTCAGGAAGATGGGTAGCCAAACTATACCCCCCTGCGCTGATTACCTTTTGTTCCATGGGTCTTTATTCAGCATACTCAGATCCCACCTCTTAAGGGGGAACCCCTATCCGCGCTATGGGTACGCGTTCCCAAGCGGACAGTCTCCACCAAGAGAAAAATGAATACTCTAAAATTTAATTACCTAATATTACAAACAATATATCAAAAATAAATGGACCATTTCTCACTTACAATTTACGGTGCACCTTATGCATATTTATAAATGGACAGCGCACTGTAAAGCCCCAGAAGCACGGTGAATTAGTGCATGCAGACGTCTGTGGCCCTATTCCTGTAACATCTTTGGGTGGGTCTCGCTACTTTATAATCTTCAAGAATGACTACAATAAATTTAGAAGAGTCTATTTTCTAAAAAGGAAATTTGAGGTAGCGAATGCGAGGTAGACAAATTAAAAGCTTTTATGGTGGAAGTTCGGACATGTAGGCACATATTTAAAGAGATACTCACAGATGGAGGAACTGAATTCAGTAATAAGGAGGTAATAGATATTATTGAAAAAGAAGGGTTGTCGCATCTCGTGACGATGCTATATACTCCCGAACAGAGTGGTGGTGCCGAACGGGAAAATCGCACCATAGTAGAAACTGCGCGCAGCATGTTGCATGCCAAGTCACTGACTGAGCACTTGTGGGCAGAAGCCGCTAACACAGCCACATAAGTCATCAAGAGGACATGGCCCACTCCTGTGGATGGAAAGTCGCCATACGAGTTGTGGTTCGGCAAAAGAGCAGTTGTCGATCATTTGAGGGTTTTTGGCACTGAGTGCTTCGTGCATGTCCCAAAGCAGCGGAGGAAGAAATGGGATAAGAAGATTGAAAAGGGCCAAAGGAAATTTATATGAGGCAACCGAAGGTTTCAGTGATGGATCAGCCCGAGTTTGTCAGCTGATGAGGAGTTTGTATGGCCTTTAACAGGCTTCTAGGAAATGGAACAAAAGGTTTGCCGATTTTTTGGAGGATTGTGGTCTGGTTTGCTCTGATGAAGATACATGTCTATTTATCTCATTGGACCACTCCTTGAGTTCAATTTTGTATGTAGATGATAAGGAGGTAAAAGAAGCGAGCTGCAAGTCCAGTATACTCCCAGAGGAGAACAGGTTGCAGACATCTTCACAAGGGGCTTATCAAGACTACGTTTCGAGAAACTGAGGGAGAGTTTGGGTTTAATTTCCAAAAGTATTGTGTTATCTGGGGTTCAAATTAAGAGGAAATGTTAAATAAATTATTTTATTGGAGTAATTTGAACTGTTGCTGGCAACGCTGTTTTTGTTATATATAGCCTTAGCTGTAACCTTCTCCATATATTCCCAGTTTATTTTCTTGATATTTTTTTGTTATTATAATAAAGCAACTATTAGTTATGAAGTAAATAGATTTTTAGGTATGGAATTGTATCAGTAGCAAGATGGCTATGTCTTCATACGACAGCAAACGTAGGCGGAAAAGCTTATCAATAAGTTTGAGATGGATGAAGCGAACTCCGTGCTGACATCTGTGGATCTCATATACCTTACGGACATTTGCACTGAGGATTCAGATCAGTCATTTCCGTACCGTGAGCTAGTTGGTAGTCTGATATATAGGTCCATTGCCACGAGAACCGACATTTCCTTTGCTGTTGGTGTTGGACAAACCCAAGAAAAACACTGGAGTATGGCAAAACGCCTGCTTCGTTACGTTAAAGGGATGCAAGATTTAGGTATACACTATCAAGACGATTCGATTTGCAAGTTGCAGGTTTACACAGATGCCGATTATGCCGAAGATTCAGAAGATAGAAGGTCTATTGCAGGACTATGTTTTCGTTATGTAGGGGGCGCTGTTACTTGGAGCAGTAGTAAACAGAAACGTATAACGTTTTCTACAACGGTAGCGGAATTTATTGCCGCAATTCCGGGAGCAAAGGAAATATGGCTGTCCCGTTTATATGGTTCTTTGCTTGGCTTCAGCGATGTTCCTATTCTCGTAATGGATAACTAGAGTGCCATTGTGCTTATTAAAAATCCCGAATTTCATAGTCGTACTAAGAACATTGACGTTCGTTACAAGTCGGTGAGGGAGAGATACCAGGAAGGCGAGCTGCAATTCCAGTACAAGGGGCTTATCAAGACCACGTTTCAAGAAACTGAGGGAGAGTTCGGGTTTAATTAGCTGGCTTGAAACACTATTTTTGTTATGTATAGCCTCAGCGGTTACCTTCTCCATATATTCCCAGTTTATATTTCTTGATTTATTTTTGTTATTGTAATGAAGAATTTTTCACTGTTACTGTCTGGCCTTTGTGAAATCTTAATACTTTCAAATCATTTTTCCGAAAAAATGTCTGTTATAACTATAAAATTTCTATAGAAAGAAAATTTTCAAATAGTTCCATAATTTTTTAATCCTAATAATCATCTAATTATAATAAAGTTATTAATTGTTGCGTTTCCATAAATACTAAAAATATTTTTCAATTGTTGAAATAATTTTCTATTGTTATTCTGTATAAGGCTATAGAAAGACTTATTGAAATATTTTGTGGGCCTTGCTTTATTTGTGATTGACGCACAGATTTAAGAAGAAAACATCTGATTCACGGTAAGGAATGATAGTCTACATAATGTATTTCCGTATTAGGAAACACAATAAAAATACTTATAAACCTTGAATTAGAATTGATTTAATGACTTCAATAAGATAACTGATATTGATATTCTCCAATGGTCTGATTCTTTTCCTTTTGTCCAAATTCCTATATTTTACTTTAAATTCTGTTTAAGTTTTTAGAAATAGCTTAGAGTAATCTCAACTTTTTTAATAACCTTCATCAATTTTATATAATATTAATCTATTAAATTAATGGAAAATTTTTCACTTATGATTTACGGTGCACCTTATTGTATCGTGACTAGATGTGAGATAAGTAATATTTTTACTGTAGTGTTTTTAAAACGCAGATAGGAAAACATGGACAATGGAAAACAATGGTTACCAACCCACATCGCATTGACCTTTGTCAGTGTTGTAGCCTCGGGTGCAGTATTGCCCTATTCAAAACTAAACCCTTCTTTTTTTCTTTTCTGTTGTAGATAAACGTCTTTTTAAATGAAACTCCAACTTTTGTTGGAGATAACAGTTGAGTCTTGAACTTCTGAGTGCCACCAATAAAAAAATAAAGAAATACAAAGTTGAAAAGAAAAATAAATACACCTCTCTGTCTTAATCTAACATAAGTAATCTATAAAATAAAAAGGAACAACTGAGATAAATTAAATCAAATAATCCACCTCTACAAACAAAACTAAAAAGATACTAACTAACTAAAAAGATACTACTTACAAAAATGGTGAATCCTAATAATATATACAAAAATGATGCATCCGAATAATATATACAAAAATGTTAGACTAAAACAAACTAGCAGGCCTGCACGTACGTCCAATTTCTGTTAATGAATATGCTCGTTTAACATCACCCATGCATTTCACACAACGTACTCGGTACAAAACTTGTATAACCTGCCAGAGGTGGTATAAACAACATCGCCGATCCAAAGAGGTATGGTCGTAACTATTTATTAAGTATCTTCATTTTTTCTTAATCCTATTAACTACTGAGTTTAGGTTCAGTGTATAGTAAACAACAAAAAAAAAAGGGAAAGTCACAATCAATCAATGATTAGATGAACGATTCAATTAGATGAACGAAAGGTAATTTTAATGAAAAACGGATGCTGTTTTATTTGTTTAAAGAGGGGTCACACAGGTAAGAACTGTCGAGTATTTGTTAAATGTAGTGCACGCAGTAGAAGGCAATGTACGATTAGGTGCCCAAGAAAGGTAGAGGAAACATAACAGAGAAGGCGAAACCGGTGGAAAGTGCATTATCTAATTTGTCGACTAACCAGATATTTTTCCAGACTTTAATTGTTTCTTTTAAGAAATAATCAGTAGTAGCAGATATGCGATAACAGACCTAATAATATGCTGTTAACTTCCCTTTTAAATGAGGATAAGTGTATAACCCAATTTTGGGAATTAGATGTGTTAGGAATTATGGATCCGTGGGGGAAAAAGTCAAGACAGGAAATCGAAGCTGAAACAAGACATTTTTTTAACACAGTTTATCGAGATGTCAATGGCAGATATGTGGGCTAGCTTCCTTGGGTTAAACGTCATGCACCCTTGCCTGCTTATTATGAACTTGCCAAACGACGCTTAGAAAGTGTAGTTGTCAAGTTGAAGAATGAAGAAGGGCTATATGAAAAATATGATGCTGTTTTAAACCATTCGCTTTGCGATGGTATTATTGAGATCGCTTCAGCAGAGGACATCGGAAGACCGGCTCACTATTTACCTCATAGATATGTAGTCAAGACAAATAGTCTTACTACTCCATTGAGACCTGTTAGTCTTACTGCGGACGTTCGCAAAGCATTTCTACAGATTGCAGTGACTGAGAAGGACAGAGGTTGCCTTCGGTTTTTATGGTTTACGGAAGATGGACAACTCATTACAATGAGACACACTCGAGTAGTATCTGGAGCTGTTTGTAGCCCATATCTTCTAGGTGGGGTTATACAATATCATTTACAAAATGCGACCAGGTGTTCCATAGATATAGCAGATAAATTAAAAAAGATTTGTTATGTCGATAACCTAACACTTAGTGTCGAAACCGAGAAGGATGCTCAGAAAATAAGGAATGAAGCGTCAAACTTAATGGCTGAAGGATTGTTCAGTTTCGTTGGGAACAATCTGGATGTGTTAGTGAGGATGATTTAAAGGAGGTGCCTGTTCTCGGTTTGGAACACGCTGGAGGATACCTTAGGTTTAAATGAAGAATCGTTTGATTATCATGCGGAAATTGTCACAAAACGAGTGATATTATCTGTAGCTCAAAAAATCTTTGATCCATTAGAATTAGTCTGTCCAGTTACTTTGATACCTAAAATTGTTTTACAGAAAAGATGGAAGATAAGATTGGATGAGACACTGAACTTAAAAAAGTATACTGAAGATAGCATCTTAAAATGGAGATTGGAGTTGAATTATTTGGCTAAACTTAAAATGCCAAGATGTCGTCAAAACCAGCTGAGCCACTACCTATTGCTCTATTCTAAGTCGAGGAATCAGAAGCTTTATTTCTAGAAGAGGGCGACCCCGTGTGTACAGAGAACTAATTTTAAAGGTGCTGAGAGCGCTCTTAAGGGTGTGACTGGTACGAGGTTATCAATTATAGTGCAGTTCAACAGATACATTGGCAGCAAGCCGTGGATACGAGGAAATGTGTACTGTGCTGTGGACTACGAAGGTGTAATTAACAACCGCCCACTGTTATATTTAGCAAGTCAGCCCTCTCAAATGACGCCCATTACCCCAGCTTATTTTATACGAAATAATTTAGAAGTGGGTTTACCGGATTTGGATGCCATAAGCCAGGAGGACTTAACCGAAGGTGGAGCCTGCTTCACGAAATCAGAAAGACGTTTAGAACTAGATTCCGTCTGGAGTAGCTGGATCAGCTGGAGTTATATTCAAAACGAAAAATTATAGAACTGAAGACTGGTCAATTATTATTAATTAAATATGATAACTTCAAGCCTCTTGAATGGCCTCTAGGAATTATTCAGAAACTAATTAAAGGTAAAGACGGTGTGCCTCGAGTAGGAAGGCTATACCCAGTGGAGTTACAAGAAGATGATCCGAAATTAGGTGATGTTAAAAAAAAAGATGTTATATGACGTTGAAGGAGAGAAAGAGGATTGTATGCCAGCCGAACTTGATGAGAAAGAGCCAGAAAATAACAAAAAACGAACCTAAATTGTTCGAGTTATAGCGAAACCATGAAGATTCATTCAGTAGGACCAGTTTTTATTTTATATAATTTTTCGTATCTTGAGAAAAATATATTTGATTTATAAATAATATTAGTGTATCCCGTTATTGGAAAAAGTGTTTTTAACATGCTGTATGCTAGTCTGGATGGAATGCGTCTTCATCTATGAGAGCAGCGTCCTTTGTTGGGACTGACAGATGCACCAGAGAAACCTTCCAGATCGACATTTGAAGTCCGCAGCTATTTTTCTCGCCATACAGGCTAAGAGTTTTTAAGCTTGTTAAACATTTCCGGGGAAACAGATATTCCGGCGAAATTTCTATTGGGGATAGGGTATAATCACTTCTCTGCTAAATTTTACCACTTACTTGTTTGTTCATTCTCCAATTTCGAGGAAGTCTACTTCATTGGCTTTCGTTTCATTTACAAGATCATCCTCTTTTCCAGTTTTATTATAGTCCTGTCAGGAAGATGGGTAGCCAAACTATACCCCCCTGCGCTGATTACCTTTTGTTCCATGGGTCTTTATTCAGCATACTCAGATCCCACCTCTTAAGGGGGAACCCCTATCCGCGCTATGGGTACGCGTTCCCAAGCGGACAGTCTCCACCAAGAGAAAAATGAATACTCTAAAATTTAATTACCTAATATTACAAACAATATATCAAAAATAAATGGACCATTTCTCACTTACAATTTACGGTGCACCTTATGCATATTTATAAATGGACAGCGCACTGTAAAGCCCCAGAAGCACGGTGAATTAGTGCATGCAGACGTCTGTGGCCCTATTCCTGTAACATCTTTGGGTGGGTCTCGCTACTTTATAATCTTCAAGAATGACTACAATAAATTTAGAAGAGTCTATTTTCTAAAAAGGAAATTTGAGGTAGCGAATGCGAGGTAGACAAATTAAAAGCTTTTATGGTGGAAGTTCGGACATGTAGGCACATATTTAAAGAGATACTCACAGATGGAGGAACTGAATTCAGTAATAAGGAGGTAATAGAAATTATTGAAAAAGAAGGGTTGTCGCATCTCGTGACGATGCTATATACTCCCGAACAGAGTGGTGGTGCCGAACGGGAAAATCGCACCATAGTAGAAACTGCGCGCAGCATGTTGCATGCCAAGTCACTGCCTGAGCACTTGTGGGCAGAAGCCGCTAACACAGCCACATAAGTCATCAAGAGGACATGGCCCACTCCTGTGGATGGAAAGTCGCCATACGAGTTGTGGTTCGGCAAAAGAGCAGTTGTCGATCATTTGAGGGTTTTTGGCACTGAGTGCTTCGTGCATGTCCCAAAGCAGCGGAGGAAGAAATGGGATAAGAAGATTGAAAAGGGCCAAAGGAAATTTATATGAGGCAACCGAAGGTTTCAGTGATGGATCAGCCCGAGTTTGTCAGCTGATGAGGAGTTTGTATGGCCTTTAACAGGCTTCTAGGAAATGGAACAAAAGGTTTGCCGATTTTTTGGAGGATTGTGGTCTGGTTTGCTCTGATGAAGATACATGTCTATTTATCTCATTGGACCACTCCTTGAGTTCAATTTTGTATGTAGATGATAAGGAGGTAAAAGAAGCGAGCTGCAAGTCCAGTATACTCCCAGAGGAGAACAGGTTGCAGACATCTTCACAAGGGGCTTATCAAGACTACGTTTCGAGAAACTGAGGGAGAGTTTGGGTTTAATTTCCAAAAGTATTGTGTTATCTGGGGTTCAAATTAAGAGGAAATGTTAAATAAATTATTTTATTGGAGTAATTTGAACTGTTGCTGGCAACGCTGTTTTTGTTATATATAGCCTTAGCTGTAACCTTCTCCATATATTCCCAGTTTATTTTCTTGATATTTTTTTGTTATTATAATAAAGCAACTATTAGTTATGAAGTAAATAGATTTTTAGGTATGGAATTGTATCAGTAGCAAGATGGCTATGTCTTCATACGACAGCAAACGTAGGCGGAAAAGCTTATCAATAAGTTTGAGATGGATGAAGCGAACTCCGTGCTGACATCTGTGGATCTCATATACCTTACGGACATTTGCACTGAGGATTCAGATCAGTCATTTCCGTACCGTGAGCTAGTTGGTAGTCTGATATATAGGTCCATTGCCACGAGAACCGACATTTCCTTTGCTGTTGGTGTTGGACAAACCCAAGAAAAACACTGGAGTATGGCAAAACGCCTGCTTCGTTACGTTAAAGGGATGCAAGATTTAGGTATACACTATCAAGACGATTCGATTTGCAAGTTGCAGGTTTACACAGATGCCGATTATGCCGAAGATTCAGAAGATAGAAGGTCTATTGCAGGACTATGTTTTCGTTATGTAGGGGGCGCTGTTACTTGGAGCAGTAGTAAACAGAAACGTATAACGTTTTCTACAACGGTAGCGGAATTTATTGCCGCAATTCCGGGAGCAAAGGAAATATGGCTGTCCCGTTTATATGGTTCTTTGCTTGGCTTCAGCGATGTTCCTATTCTCGTAATGGATAACTAGAGTGCCATTGTGCTTATTAAAAATCCCGAATTTCATAGTCGTACTAAGAACATTGACGTTCGTTACAAGTCGGTGAGGGAGAGATACCAGGAAGGCGAGCTGCAATTCCAGTACAAGGGGCTTATCAAGACCACGTTTCCAGAAACTGAGGGAGAGTTCGGGTTTAATTAGCTGGCTTGAAACACTATTTTTGTTATGTATAGCCTCAGCGGTTACCTTCTCCATATATTCCCAGTTTATATTTCTTGATTTATTTTTGTTATTCTAATGAAGAATTTTTCACTGTTACTGTCTGGCCTTTGTGAAATCTTAATACTTTCAAATCATTTTTCCGAAAAAATGTCTGTTATAACTATAAAATTTCTATAGAAAGAAAATTTTCAAATAGTTCCATAATTTTTTAATCCTAATAATCATCTAATTATAATAAAGTTATTAATTGTTGCGTTTCCATAAATACTAAAAATATTTTTCAATTGTTGAAATAATTTTCTATTGTTATTCTGTATAAGGCTATAGAAAGACTTATTGAAATATTTTGTGGGCCTTGCTTTATTTGTGATTGACGCACAGATTTAAGAAGAAAACATCTGATTCACGGTAAGGAATGATAGTCTACATAATGTATTTCCGTATTAGGAAACACAATAAAAATACTTATAAACCTTGAATTAGAATTGATTTAATGACTTCAATAAGATAACTGATATTGATATTCTCCAATGGTCTGATTCTTTTCCTTTTGTCCAAATTCCTATATTTTACTTTAAATTCTGTTTAAGTTTTTAGAAATAGCTTAGAGTAATCTCAACTTTTTTAATAACCTTCATCAATTTTATATAATATTAATCTATTAAATTAATGGAAAATTTTTCACTTATGATTTACGGTGCACCTTATTGTATCGTGACTAGATGTGAGATAAGTAATATTTTTACTGTAGTGTTTTTAAAACGCAGATAGGAAAACATGGACAATGGAAAACAATGGTTACCAACCCACATCGCATTGACCTTTGTCAGTGTTGCAGCCTCGGGTGCAGTATTGCCCTATTCAAAACTAAACCCTTCTTTTTTTCTTTTCTGTTGTAGATAAACGTCTTTTTAAATGAAACTCCAACTTTTGTTGGAGATAACAGTTGAGTCTTGAACTTCTGAGTGCCACCAATAAAAAAATAAAGAAATACAAAGTTGAAAAGAAAAATAAATACACCTCTCTGTCTTAATCTAACATAAGTAATCTATAAAATAAAAAGGAACAACTGAGATAAATTAAATCAAATAATCCACCTCTACAAACAAAACTAAAAAGATACTAACTAACTAAAAAGATACTACTTACAAAAATGGTGAATCCTAATAATATATACAAAAATGATGCATCCGAATAATATTGTAACGTTAAATCGATAGCAAATAAAGAAAACATATGGCGTAACCTCCCGGACCGCATGTTGGAACAAAATAACCGGTTGGAACGAACTATTTTTGTCTAGATCATTCCGGAATGACGGAGAATTGCCGACATTGTTCTAGAATGATCCAGGCCCCACTATTTACGATATATATAAGGGGCAGAGACTGAACGAGTTAGTCGAAGTTGAAGTCTGTGTCTTGACTGTGTTGCTCAAGTCATATCATTGTGTGTGATAAAGTTATCAATTTTGTAACCTGCTCAAGTGTTTAAGTTGTAATAATTCGTTGGCATTGTGATAACTGAATATTTCTGTTAAATAAATATTTGTTACCCACAAAAGTGTTACAACTGGTGTCAGGTGTGGGGTTTAAAGAAGAAGAAAAAAAAAAAAAAAAAAAAATGCCAGGTAAACGAATTGGAGAACTTAAAGTCACGGAGCTGCGGAGGGAATTAGAAGAGCTGGATTTAGACACTACAGGGACAAAAGCGATCTTGTTGGCCCGCTTACGTGAGTACTACTTGAGTCAGGGCGTAGATCCTGAAACTGTAGAGTTTGAGGATAGCTCTTTTAAAGCCGCTATAAGTAATTTGTCTGCTGAAATAAATGATAAATTAATAAGTCAATCGGCAGAAATAAATAATAAATTTTCAAATTTATCTGGCGAAATAAATGGATTAAATAACAAGCTGACCAATTTGTCTGGGGAGATAAATGATAAATTGATCACCTTGACTGCTGAGGTTAATGACAAGTTGAGCCAACAATCGGCCGAGTTAAATGACAAATTGATCAGCCAATCTGCCGAGATGAATGATAAGTTGACCAACCTGTCTGGTGAAATTAATGATAAGTTGACCAACCTATCTGGTGAAATTAATGAAAGATTGGCTCAACAGGAAGCAAGGGCTGTGGAGTTGGAGGAGGAGTTCGAAAAATTGGAAAGGAGGCTGGAAGAAAGAGTTCAGGCATGCGTTAAAAAGCAGCTCGCGCAACAGCCATTGATAGAAGGGGAACCCGCTATTATAGAGAGCCGTGCCAGAATAAAACCACCGACCGTGACAAGGCGAACCACAGAGACCTTGAAGGTGTTCTCTCAGGGGTTGCGAAGACTGTTGACTCGCAGAGAAGACACTTCCGGTGTAGGAACTGTGGGGAGCCGGCAATAACTGCGGACTTGGAGAATCTTGTTTTGGAGGTTTTAAAAGTCCTACAATTCCGAGAAAGGAGACCCGTACGGTGCTGGAGCTGTGGGGAGCTCGGACACATTAGGAGATCCTGCAAAGGAAGGGTCGCTCCTGACACAGGAAAAATAGGACACGCCAATACGCGGAGGTTAAAAGCTTCCCGGGGCAGTCACCAAGGTGCTTCACCAATTATGGTAACCTCCTTGGGACACCGAGACGACAGCGCATATGTGGATGGCAGCGTCAACGGCAAGAGGCACATGATGCTGATTGACACTGGAGCTACGAAGACAATAGTCTCTTCAAGTGTGGCTGGCAAGAAAAGACCAGGACTACGCCCCTCCATCCACAGTCTGACGGAATGGTAGAACGGATGAACCGAACCCTTATAAAGTACCTTTCCAAGGTAACCTCTGACCATCAACGAGATTGGGACCGTCAGATCCCATATTTTCTCATGGCCTACCGCTCTGCAGTTAATGAATCCTCTGGACAGACACCTACGAGAGTTCTCTTCGGTCGAGAGATGAGGTTACCTTGTGACCTCATTTTTGGCAGCAAACCTGGGGTGGATCTATCTGGGCAAGACTATGTATCCGGACTCCAGAAGAGAATAGAATACACGCACGAGCTAGTTCGCAAGAATCTTCGTTTGGCCAGCGACCGGATGAAGAGACACTACGATAGTAAAGCCGATCAGGGCGGGTACCAAGAAGGAGACCTCGTTTGGCTCTACAACCCAAGAAGAAAGCGAGGATTCTGCCCAAAGTTGCAGAAGAACTGGGAGGGACCATACGTGATAAAGAAGCGCATCAACGATGTGATCTACAGGGTCTCCAAGTATCCCAAAGGAAGACCTATAATCGTCCATTATAATCGCTTGGCGCCATATGCAAGGAACCACGAAGAAGAACAGGTGCAGCGAATTACGGAAGAGACCTTTTCGTTTGACCTAGGGAGCAGAAGCATGGAAAAGAAGACATCCAGGAGGAATGTCTCTAAGGAGGGGGCAGTGTAACGTTAAATCGATAGCAAATAAAGAAAACATATGGCGTAACCTCCCGGACCGCATGTTGGAACAAAATAACCGGTTGGAACGAACTATTTTTGTCTAGATCATTCCGGAATGACGGAGAATTGCCGACATTGTTCTAGAATGATCCAGGCCCCACTATTTACGATATATATAAGGGGCAGAGACTGAACGAGTTAGTCGAAGTTGAAGTCTGTGTCTTGACTGTGTTGCTCAAGTCATATCATTGTGTGTGATAAAGTTATCAATTTTGTAACCTGCTCAAGTGTTTAAGTTGTAATAATTCGTTGGCATTGTGATAACTGAATATTTCTGTTAAATAAATATTTGTTACCCACAAAAGTGTTACAATATATACAAAAATGTTAGACTAAAACAAACTAGCAGGCCTGCACGTACGTCCAATTTCTGTTAATGAATATGCTCGTTTAACATCACCCATGCATTTCACACAACGTACTCGGTACAAAACTTGTATAACCTGCCAGAGGTGGTATAAACAACATCGCCGATCCAAAGAGGTATGGTCGTAACTATTTATTAAGTATCTTCATTTTTTCTTAATCCTATTAACTACTGAGTTTAGGTTCAGTGTATAGTAAACAACAAAAAAAAAGGGAAAGTCACATTCAATCAATGATTAGATGAACGATTCAATTAGATGAACGAAAGGTAATTTTAATGAAAAACGGATGCTGTTTTATTTGTTTAAAGAGGGGTCACACAGGTAAGAACTGTCGAGTATTTGTTAAATGTAGTGCACGCAGTAGAAGGCAATGTACGATTAGGTGCCCAAGAAAGGTAGAGGAAACATAACAGAGAAGGCGAAACCGGTGGAAAGTGCATTATCTAATTTGTCGACTAACCAGATATTTTTCCAGACTTTAATTGTTTCTTTTAAGAAATAATCAGTTTGAGCAGATATGCGATAACAGACCTAATAATATGCTGTTAACTTCCCTTTTAAATGAGGATAAGTGTATAACCCAATTTTGGGAATTAGATGTGTTAGGAATTATGGATCCGTGGGAGAAAAAGTCAAGACAGGAAATCGAAGCTGAAACAAGACATTTTTTGAACACAGTTTATCGAGATGTCAATGGCAGATATGTGGGCTAGCTTCCTTGGGTTAAACGTCATGCACCCTTGCCTGCTTATTATGAACTTGCCAAACGACGCTTAGAAAGTGTAGTTGTCAAGTTGAAGAATGAAGAAGGGCTATATGAAAAATATGATGCTGTTTTAAACCATTCGCTTTGCGATGGTATTATTGAGATCGCTTCAGCAGAGGACATCGGAAGACCGGCTCACTATTTACCTCATAGACATGTAGTCAAGACAAATAGTCTTACTACTCCATTGAGACCTGTTAGTCTTACTGCGGACGTTCGCAAAGCATTTCTACAGATTGCAGTGACTGAGAAGGACAGAGGTTGCCTTCGGTTTTTATGGTTTACGGAAGATGGACAACTCATTACAATGAGACACACTCGAGTAGTATCTGGAGCTATTTGTAGCCCATATCTTCTAGGTGGGGTTATACAATATCATTTACAAAATGCGACCAGGTGTTCCATAGATATAGCAGATAAATTAAAAAAGATTTGTTATGTCGATAACCTAACACTTAGTGTCGAAACCGAGAAGGATGCTCAGAAAATAAGGAATGAAGCGTCAAACTTAATGGCTGAAGGATTGTTCAGTTTCGTAGGGAACAATCTGGATGTGTTAGTGAGGATGATTTAAAGGAGGTGCCTGTTCTCGGTTTGGAACACGCTGGAGGATACCTTAGGTTTAAATGAAGAATCGTTTGATTATCATGCGGAAATTGTCACAAAACGAGTGATATTATCTGTAGCTCAAAAAATCTTTGATCCATTAGAATTAGTCTGTCCAGTTACTTTGATACCTACAATTGTTTTACAGAAAAGATGGAAGATAAGATTGGATGAGACACTGAACTTAAAAAAGTATACTGAAGCCTCTTGAATGGCCTCTAGGAATTATTCGAGTAGGAAGGCTATACCCAGTGGAGTTACAAGAAGATGATCCGAAATTAGGTGATGTTAAAAAAAAAGATGTTATATGACGTTGAAGGAGAGAAAGAGGATTGTATGCCAGCCGAACTTGATGAGAAAGAGCCAGAAAATAACAAAAAACGAACCTAAATTGTTCGAGTTATAGCGAAACCATGAAGATTCATTCAGTAGGACCAGTTTTTATTTTATTTATTTATTCTTTTTTCTTAAAAAAATAACGTTTTGAGAAATTATTATGTGCTAATCAATTTCTCAAGGGGGGAAGATGTTTAGTTTCGTAGTATATTATAAAAAAAAAAAAAAAAAAGAAAGGAAAGTCATATGATTATGATGGTTTATTAGATCAGATGTTTTCTGAGTTAGTTGAAATATATATGTATATTTATATATATATAAATATATATAATTAAATATATAGTTCGGGTTTAATTAGCTGGCTTGAAACACTATTTTTGTTATATATAGCCTCAGCGGTTACCTTCTCCATATATTCCCAGTTTATATTTCTTGATTTATTTTTGTTATTGTAATGAAGAATTTTTCACTGTTACTGTCTGGCCTTTGTGAAATCTTAATACTTTCAAATCATTTTTCCGAAAAAATGTCTGTTATAACTATAAAATTTCTATAGAAAGAAAATTTTCAAATAGTTCCATAATTTTTTAATCCTAATAATCATCAAATTATAATAAAGTAATTAATTGTTGCGTTTCCATAAATACTAAAAATATTTTTCAATTGTTGAAATAATTTTCTATTGTTATTCTGTATAAGGCTATAGAAAGACTTACTGACATATTTTGTGGGCCTTGCTTTATTTGTGATTGACGCACAGATTTAAGAAGAAAACATCTGATTCACGGTAAGGAATGATAGTCTACATAATGTATTTCCGTATTAGGAAACACAATAAAAATACTTATAAACCTTGAATTAGAATTGATTTAATGACTTCAATAAGATAACTGATATTGATACTCTCCAATGGTCTGATTCTTTTCCTTTTGTCCAAATTCCTATATTTTACTTTAAATTCTGTTTAAGTTTTTAGAAATAACTTAGAGTAATCTCAACTTTTTTTAATAACCTTTATTAATTCAAATTCATTTTATTATTAACAATTTGCTTCTATTCACGCATTATTAAAAACTACAAGATGAAAAGTACAATGCTGTTATGTATATTGATACGTTTCTGGCTTCCTGCTTTTCTAAGGCGGATGGGGGTTACCAGAAACGGCTTATATCAAGTTAATATAATGAATATGTATCAACTGTATATTGGATACTTTTCCAAAGGTGACGTGTTTACCAATTCTATTTTAATAGGTTAAATAATGGTCAGGATTTTCAGTTTACAATGATATTTATTATGGTAAGCCAACGTTTCGATCCAGCTTGTGGATCTTCATCAGGGCTAAAAGAAAACAAATATATGAGTATCTATGCTAGAGGGTGACAATAAATGGATACATTACAGAACTGATAATAATATAAAAGATGGTATACATAAATATTAAAATAAGAGGCTGGTTAACAAGATAAAATAGAATCTGATATTTACCTACTGAGTCCAGGTGGATACTAAGACTAAAGGTAAAAATAAGGTGAGAGGTAGAGGTAGGGGGTAGGTTTGCCGACTTCAAAGGTTTATGGCGGGGAAATCCAACGCTTTTGAAGTGAAGGCACATGACAACTGAGTGAACAAAATATTTAAAAACTAACAAAATATATGGTACAGTATACAAATAGTTGTGTCTGGACTGAATAATAACATAAAAATGAGATAATACATAATGTAACAATGCATACAAATTTGGAAAATATATAGAAAGAAGCATACAATACAAAAAATAATAATAGTATAAGAGGTACAGAGATAATTGCAGGTACCTATGAAATCAAAACTAGGATTTGAGGATGCGGAAGATGTTAGAATAAGTGGATGAAATTATCTCTTTATCTGTTTTGTGATTTACCGGGTTATTAGTTTCTAGATGGATGAAAATGGATTCTGAGAGGAGACGTTTGTCGTGGTTAGATACAGTTGCTAATATGGAGGGGTTCTCAAAGTCGAAGGAATGGTTGTGGGCAATGGCATGTTCTGCTAATTTAGATGTAGACGAATTACGCGTGGAAATACTGTATTTATGTTGATAAATACGTTTTTTTAAATAATTTTTGGTTTCACCTATATAGCAACTGTTGCAATTAAGCGTGGAGCACTGGATACGATAAACTACATTACACTTGTCTAGGAGAGGTACAGGGTCTTTGAGTTTTGTATAAAGATTTTTTAATTTATTGTTATTTTTTAATACTAGGCGCATGTGTGGGAAACTCGATGAGAAGGATTTTTTAATTTTGTTTGAGAGAATGGGGATATATGGGATAGATCTGTATTGGAAAGTAGAAATCGGAGGTTGTGAAGAGTTGTTAGAGAGATTTTGAGTTTTAGCATTGTTATTGATAAGTGTTTTTATTAAATGCTCAGGAAAATCGTTAGATTGTAAGATATTTTTCAGGCGGATTTTGTTATGACAATGAAATTGTGGATCGGACAAGTTCAGGCTACGGTGGATGAGGTTTTTTGCGACGTTGATCTTTTGGTGATTTGGATGTTGGGAAAAATAGTTAAGGAGTCGGCCAGAATAAGTGGGTTTGGTGTACCAATTAGTGGATATAGAATGGTCCGGGTTTCTGGTAATGGAAATATCTAGGAATGGAAGGGTACAATTGGTTTCCAATTCTATAGTGAAACGGAGAAGTGGATGGTAGGAGTTAAAGGCGGCGAGAATATCAGTGATAGAGTTAGGATTGAGAATCAATAGGAGGTCGTCTACATATTTTTTAATGAAAAAAATATTGTTGGGGAATTTAGGTATAACAGAATCAAGGAGGTCGTTGAGGACAATACCGGAGAGGTCGGGAGCTAGACAGCTACCCATTGCAAGGCCAGAAGTTTGGAGAAAATATTTATTTTGAAAACAAAAAAATCCAGAATTACAGCATAAAGCAAGGGAGTCAATGTAGGCAGATTTATTGAGTTTACTATGGGATTCTAACAAGTTCCATTTTTCTTCAACGATTTGGAGGGCACGATCCGTCGGGATGTTAGTGAAAAGACTCTCGGCGTCGAAAGAGGCTAAGATAAAATTATCGGGAATATTGATGGTTTTTAATTGTTCCAAGAGATGGAAGGAATTTTTTACGTCGTATGGATTGTTATGGCTAAGGGATTGTAATGGAGGGAGAAGGAATTTGCTGAGCTTAGTGGAGGGAGAATTGATATTTGAAATGATGGGACGGATGGGATTACCGGGTTTATGGATTTTTGGTAGACCGTAACAACGGGGAGCAGTAGAATTATAAGAGATAAGGTATCTGTAAGTAGGGGTATTTATTTGTTTTGTATCAAGGAGATGTTTGAGATGTTGGTTGAATTTTGTAGTGAGAGAAGGTGTTGGGTCACGTTTACTGGGTAAACAGTTGACCATCTCTCATCTCTACCAATTCTATTTTATTTTAATAAACCTGTAGCATAGGGTAAATGATGGACTGAGGCTATTTTCTTCTGTTTTATCCCTGGTCTGTGGCTGAGTTGCTTCTGGATGTGGGATCGCTATTCCTTCAGCCAACTCCTTATGCGGCTCTGATAGTTTGTCCCCTTCTACTCTCGAAGCCATATAAAAAATGTCGTGCGCGTATCTTATCTCTTTAATATCTTTTGAAACCTCTGCGGCAGGGTTTAACGCAAGCACTAATTAAATAAGACACAAAAAATAGGCCACTTATTATAAGACCGTATAACAAGAAGTATAAGGACAGCCTTCTTCACACACATCACTAATCTAACTCTAAGGCAAGAAAACACGAGAAACGGACCAAATCTTTAGAGCGAAATCCTGGAGAATTTGTAGTTAAATCAAAGAAATTACCAAACCTTATATATATTCACCCTTATGCCACTTTGTATAATTTAACAAGAAATGTCAACTAATGATATAAACAAATTGGTAAGTACGTCCCCACAAGGGATGCCATTTTAATTGCTACGTTTCTGGCTTCCCGCTTTTCTAAGGCGGGTGGGGGTTACCAGAAACGGCTTATATCAAGTTAATATATGAAATTAATATAATGAATATGTATCAATTGTATATTGGATACTTTTCCAAAGGTGATGTGTTTACCAATTTTATTTTATTTTAATAAACCTGTGGCATAGGGTAAATGATGATTTTATTGACCAATAATGTAAATCATTTATACCCCCTTTAATATATTATATAAAGATATTTTACTGACACAAATTAGTTAATGGATGCTGACTGGCAATTTAACATTATTTAATAAATACTGACCACACAATAATACAACAAGTACTGTATATGCATTAACCCTATATGGTGGGCACTCTCTGTTGTTGTCTCTGGCCTATTTGCTGGATCAGTCCCTGCCATCTCTGACGCTCTCTCAGACTCAGCACAGCATCCCCTCTCAGCCTTTCTGCTATCTGGACTCTGCCCTCGCTCTCTCTCTGGACCTCCGCACTCCTCGTACTTCACTCTCCCCGAACTCTGTCCACCTTCCTCTTTTCCCTCCGAATTCTCCAAACTCTCTCCCCTTCGAACTCCCCCGAACTTCTCCTGATTGGTTGGTTCCAGACTTCTTCTGATTGGCTGGCTACCTAAAATTTCCCTTCCTTCCTATATTTAACGTGTTTCCC
The DNA here is from genome assembly GCA_911387785.2 of Aelia acuminata. Lineage (NCBI taxonomy): Eukaryota > Metazoa > Arthropoda > Insecta > Hemiptera > Pentatomidae > Aelia > Aelia acuminata. Next base: position 48,456,302 of record OU426980.1, on the reverse strand, counting down.
AGCGGCTTCTTTGCCGGGGCAAAACCAGCGTTTATGGCCACAAATTTCTCAAACAATCTTCTTAGGTATTTCCCTGGATGTTTGTCGGCAGCATTGTCGGTCTTATGCTTTGCTTATTTTGAATTTCTAACAGAAGGTTTATGGCCCCAATAACTTACAGGGGGTATTTCCAAGACCTAGCCGCCTTCAGGTAAAACTGACCAACGGGTTGAGCATATAAAGTACTTTACATATTTTGATATTAAATTATTAATTCAATTTCCTTTTTCTATCATGGCAGCATCCACAATACATAGCAATATGTATGTAATATTAAAAAAAAATACCCTTGTATTTTATGTATTATGTATGCATTATCAAAGAAAAGTTCTTTTATAATATATCTTATAACAATTTTGCAGTAACCAGTTAGCCAAGTCTATAGTTTCGAAAGAATCTTATATTAAAAGATAATGTTGTTGTCAAAAGGCATACAAATTTAGAATAATGTGGAATTATTACATACATATATATGTTTAATAGAATTGTTAAATCAATATTTTATTGATTTGTACTCAATTTAATATCACATCTTAATATCTTCATAAGTATATTAGGATACATATGCCTAAGTTGTAAAATGTAGATCTGATAAATGTTTAATTGAATTTTTAATTCATTAATTTGACATTGATCGATCGTCTGTCAGTCATATGATATTGTCAAACCTAAGAAATACCATATGTTTTTAAAAGAGAGGATAAAAAGAAAAACAAACTTCGTTCAGTTGTCGTCTACTCGCGGTACGGATAACATATTTAAGTTTAATAATTTTTATTATTATTATAACAACGTACAATAATTTAATACGCTGTCAAACTTTCTCATAAATTATAATCCGAACTGGAATGAAGATTTTCTAAAGTCCTAAACTATTTTTATTTGGTCATATAGAGAAAGATTTTTCTCCTCTAGTTCTGTAAGAGCAACCGGCAAAGCTGCTAAATTCGATCTAATAAATGCCAATCAGATTGAATGGTTGGTTTTTAATTTGATAATTGATTGCACATTTTCCTCCAATTCTATATTTGAAAATATTTCCGGTAAAAAGCAAAAAAAAAAAAAAAAAAAAAAATCAGAATATAAAATATTTACTTAAAATGGTAACAAGATGTGGAATAAAGAGTAAAACACTCGCATGTGAGCTGTAATTATATTGGAAAAATGGAGATCTTATAAAGGAAAGATACTACTCAAATTATGGAATCACTAGATACAATATCCGGTTGCGTAGGCTTATTTTTAAATCACTCTGATGACACGCACTACCCCTGGTACCGTTCTATGGTTAAAAAATCTGGTGCGTGCGCGCAACACACAACTTTCACTTACCAACTTACTTAGATTAGAAATTGACGTGTTTTGCCAAATATCATTTCCCAAAGTCACACATTTTTCTACATTCATATCTTATTTTTGTTAATCGTTAAAGCCGTTTTTGAGTAAATAAAAAAACCCCGTGAAAATGATACAAAATTTATTAAGTAAAGTCCCCCCTTCCATAGATCAATTTTGATGAAATTTTTACAGTCATGTCTCGGGCATATAAATACATCAAATACCAAGTTTGATCAAAATCGTTAAAACCGTTTTTGAGTAAATAAAAAAAAACACGTGAAAATGATACAAAATTTATTGAGTAAAGTCCCCCCTCCGGTTGATCAATTGTGATGAAATCTTGGTTATCACATCTTTGGCATATAAATACATCAAATACCAAGTTAGGTAGGTACTTACTTGTGCTGCAGTGGGCATTAATTTGTGATTTCCTCTCACATCCAATATTTTTTGTTATCTCATTTATATCAATTTATCTCAAGATTTGCAAAACACTACACTAACATCCCTTTTGAGTCAGGATACTTTTCAATCCATCCCGCAATTTTCGAAAATGCCTCTAATTTTTTGCATTTTAAGTAGCAATATACTCTACAGAAGCTAGATTGATAGTGACAGAACGATGAGAATTAAGAAACAAAATGTAAACATCCAGGAACTACTGAGCTCTTAGTTCTTGGAAATTGGAGGTTTGTGTTTGTTTACATCTCCCAAGTTCTCTTTATTTTTTCCTATGTTTCCTTTCCGTTATTTATTAATCCTATTACTAATTCCCATTTATTTATTATCCACGAATTTTTTGATGTGAATTTAAGAAAATTAAAATTTGTTATAATTTTTTTTCTTCAAAATATCAAGTGATGCAATTTCTTGCAATAAAACTTCAAAACGTGTAATTTCGTGCAGTAACCTCCAAAACGTGCAATTTCGTGCAGTAAACCCCAAAACGTGCAGTATAAAACTTCATTAAAACATCCCATTAGGCTTGATTCGGATAAGTAACTTGAATTCGCTTTATTCTGACTTAACAATTAAAAGATGCAATCGCACGGGAATCCGAGCTCTACCTTTAATTATTGCCGTTTAAAATCGAATGATATTTTTATTTTATTTTTATCATCCCTTATTTTAGAAAGTTAGGCATTAAGCATAGAAGTTTTTATTTTGATTAATTATTATTTATTGTCAGTTATTATTTATTAATATAATTGACGTATAATTATTGATACAATTAAGGTAATCAGGTAAGGTAGAGTTGGAAACAAAAGAAGAATCTAGCAAATTTCATTTTAAGCGACAGTAGCTCTAGTGAGTTCTTGGCCTCTTACTAAGAGTGCAATTTCATTTTCATAAGTAAAAATTATAGATATTATTTATTTTGCCTACCAAATAGATAAATTAACCACATAAGCATAAAAAAATATTAAAAACAGGTCATTTCTTTAGTACAGAAAATTCTTAAAAATGCAAATGAAGGCAAGGTAAAGACATACCTGGAACTTTAACATATTAATAACAACAATTTAGGTAGTATTACATAGTTATAAACATTAGAAGTTATTAATAGTTTAGGTTTACAATACAAACAATTAAATCTTTTTTTGGGGATAGCCGCAATTTGAACATTGAAAAGTATTTTATAACCCGTGAATTAGTGGAGTCCTCCAAATGAAATTTTGACAGTTCAATCTTCTAACCAAGGTCTAAATGTGAGCCAAATTTCAAATTTTTATTCCCATGCCCAACAAAACTCTAAGCTAATAAAATTGGGAAATTTTGAGACTTGTATGAATTTGTATGAAAAACGTCCAAAAAAAAAAAAAAAAGTCCACAGCTTAAAACATTATGAATGTAGAGTACCCAGCTATATCTATATGATATTCGCGTGGTCCTTCCTGGCCAATACGTGTTGAAAAATAAATCGACTATATCAGTATAGTTTTTTTGACTTCCATAAAATTACTGATCATAGAGACATGATATGTTAATATCATATCTCTATGATTAACATACAATATGTTAATAAACATTAACATAGAAATAGAAATTATAGAATGTTACACTGCACCGGTGTCCTCAAAATGCTTCACAACTTAATATTATGCCATTTAATTATTAGTAGTATACAACTAAACAGTGATTATTTAACTTCTTAATGTTTTTCATTTGTTGATAGGAAATGTCTAGTGTCCATCGAAGAAGAGGTCAAATAGTTCTTCGATTGCTATTACAGAAAGATGGAGCGGAGACATTGAGAAACATAATCGTAATAGCTTCCACAAATTCGATTAGTAAGTTCTTTGTAATGTTCTAATTACGGCCCGGATTTTCATTATATATTTAATTATATATTAATTTATTGTCCTTATATATTTAATTATATTTACAGAATATGTAACAAAAAATTAGATATATATAAAAACGAAAATCCTAATTATCAAGAAAATCATTATTTAAGGATAAATTAACTAATTTACATATATATTTTGTTTTATATTGTTACATTATTGCATTTTTCCAATTTAATAGATAGGTTTCATTTTTACCGTTCGCAGTTTCCTCACAATTCGGTATAAAAATCCGGTTAACACATAATCGGTAATAATCGGTTGACACATTTTCACTTTTCGAAAAAAAAAAAAAATATATTCTTTAATTTATTAGAAGGCATATTATCTGTAAGGTAGGGCGTAAACATCGTAAGCTGAACAACAATGGATTACCTAGGCAAGTTACTCTTGCCCAGCAGATAAGTGTTAAGATTTTAGTTTATTTAAATAATTCTCTTTATCTAACTTTAATTAACCATTTAAAATTATTAAAGAGTTCTATAATATTATTTATTATTTTTAACAAAAGACGGCAGTAGCGTCTTTCTTCAGAAGAATTAATTTTTTTTTTGTTTATTATCATTATTTTTTTTTTCTGTCTCTAATTGTTTAATTTCGTCCGTTTGAATTTTATTTGTATATAGAATATATAGATATATTATTTTAAATCATAGGGAATATACTTTTACCTATCAATCATGAATAGACCCCCTGACATACAGCCTACAAATCGTAAACGATTAAAAAGGCATAGAAGTGATTTAAGTGAGGCTAATAAAAATAATGAATCGGGATTAACCCCTAATAAAAATAGATTTTTAATTATTGAAAGGGAAGGAGAGGGAGATTTGAAGAAAATTTCTCCTTTTTTGATACATAAAACCATTAAAAACTTATGTGATGAGCCTAAAAATGTAAAAAAATTAAAAAATGGAACGATTCTAATAGAGACGAATACTAACCTTTAATCTGAGAAACTATTAAAATTAACCAATTTCGGAGAAATTAAAATTCGGGTCAAAACCCAAAAAAACTAAATTTAAGTAAGGGTGTTATATTTTGTCCTGATTTAGATAATTTAGATGAACACGAAATATTAGTAGAATTGAAAGACCAAAACGTCAAAGAAATTAAAAGAATTATCTCTAGAAAGGCAGGAATTGAAAGGAAAACTAGTTTATATATACTAACATCCTCACTCCCCACTCTCCCTGAAGATATCGATGTAGGGTTTTATAAAATTAAAATTAAAATGTATGTACCTAATCCTATAAGGTGTCGGAAATGTATATAAATTGGACATTTTTCAGAAACATGCTCTAAAGAGCCTATTTGTGAATTCTGTGCCAAGCCCGCCCACCCAGGTGCACAGTGCGACACAATTATTCCAAATTGTAAACAAAATCACCCCAGTCTAGATTTCAGATGCCCTCGATTTATTGAAGAAAAAGAAATAAAGGCCATACAATTTAAAGATAAAGTACCTTACGAAACCGCGAGACGAATGTACAGAGAAAAACATGGTACCTCATCTATCAGCTATGCTGAGGCTGTTAGGAATAGAGGCAAAGGAATAGAAGTCGGTTGCCAGACAGTCGACTTTATTGAGTCTAAGGTTAATTCCAATACTGAGTTGGTAGCGTCTTGCTCCACTGGTACTTACTGTAATGGATTAAATTCCCTATCTTTTCCTACACCTCAGATCCCCTCTCCTGCCCCACCACCTCCCCTCCCACCCTCCTCTCTCCCGCCACCAGGCCCCTCCCTCACCACCGCTATTTCGTCTTTTACACCTTTCCCTGACACCCCCTTACTTTCACCCTCTCCGAACGCCCCCCCCCCCCCCAGTAACACCCAAAATAGTTTTAAAAACTAATCCTCCGGATCCCAGCCCGGATGAACAAAATGACCGCGAGACACTTAAACGGAACTCAAAAAAACAAAATAATGATGAAACTAAAAATGAAAGTGAAATGGATACTAATTAATTTTCTATTAATGACGATGTATCTGTTTTGGTGTAGAGGAAACTCTTATACTAGAAATAATTTCAACCATAAAACACGTATTATGCATCTTAAGTTTTTCATTAAATCAGATAGACCTAATCTTTCCATATAGCCGTTCCCTATATATTTTTAATGTTACCAAGTTCGATAATATCCCACATAAAGATAGTTTATTCGAAATAAATGAAACAAAAATTTTATTGAAAATATTTATCTCAATTAGTCCTAATAGAAATATAATTATCTCAATCAACCCAAGAAAACCACGCTTACTATTTCAAAAGAATTGCCTCATAATCCCCCTCTGTTTTTTAATAAAATCAATTCTTAACGGATTGAAACGTAATAATTATGGGATATATCATTCAGGCTTAGTATAGTAAGTATTGATGAGTTAGTATGGCAGATGACTCCATTGCGTGGTCATAAAGTCACAAATTAAGATGCCCATTATATCATGGAATTGTAATGGAATTCGTACTCAGCATGCTGAAATGAAGGTTCTACTGAAGAATACCGACCCCGCCGTCATATGCTTTCATGAAACCAAGCTGTTCCAAAACTTAGATCTGACGATGCCTCATTTCACGGTGCATCGCAAAGACAAGGAGCTAGAGCAAGGAGAAAGGGCTCATGGAGGAGTAGCCACAGCAGTTAGGAGGCACCTATTCTCTAGAGAACTGCACATAGAAACCCCACTACAGGATGTTGTCATCCAAGTCAAACTATCCTTTTCGATTACCATATGCTTACATATACTTACCTCCTACTGAACCCATAAACGAAATTGCGCTACTACAACATGCCCTTATCTTATTGTTGGGGATATGAATGGATCCCACAGCTCCTGGAGTCTCAACGGGCTAAACAATCCAAGAGGAAATTTTATCAGAAGAGTCATAGATGCTACTGACTCTTTAGTACTCAACACAGGAGATATGACTCACCTATGTCCCAGAACTGGAACATTTTTGGCTATTGACTTAGCCGTCTCCTCACCTGCATTAGAAAATCATTTGTCGTGGAAAGTATGCCAAAACCAATATGGAACCGACCACTTCCCCATCAAATTAAACTTTAATCATGAGTTACCCAAATTGACCTGCCAACCACGATGGATTGTCGAAAAAGCAAACTGGGAAGTCTTTAAAAGCTCTATAAAGATAAAATCCCAAGACTTGCCAGACGATATAGACGAAGCAATAGGGTTTCTCACTTCAAAAATAATAGACTCTGCCATTAATAGCATCCCAAAATCCAAAGGCCTCCCTAGACCCAACCACGCTCCCTGGTTTGATGAGGACTGTCGAAAAGCTCTAAAAATAAAAAATAAAGCCCTAAAACTGTTTCAGCGTAACATCACAACCGAAAATCTCATAAAGTATAAAAAAGAAAAAGCTATCCCGGATCTCATATGTCGAGTCCATAAATGTCCACACCCCTATCAAGAAGATCTGGCAGAAAATCCATAGTATTGCAGACAAATTTAATCCGGAAACACCCGAAATTAATCTGCAAGGAAACATAGTTACTGACACACAAACAATAGCCGAAGCTTTTGTGAATCATTATGCAAGTATTTCCAACCACCGAACAATACCTCACCAGGATGATAGCGATGTTCAGGAAAGTGATGGAAACTCTGGCCACGAAGAACATCTCCAGCAGCAATACAATCGCCCATTCACCTCTTGGGAGCTACAGTCGGCTACATGACGAATTAAAACCTTCATCCCCAGGCAAGGACGTTATCCATAATTTAACGATTAAAAATCTACCATCCACAGCAAAAAGCGCACTATTATACATATATAATAGAATTTGGGAAGTCTCTTATTATCCCGTATCTTGGAGAGAATCAATTATCATACCAGTTTTAAAACCCGGTAATGACAAATACATAATAAATAGCTACAGGCACATATCATTAACTAGCTGTCTCTCAAAACTGCTAGAAAAAATTGTTAATAAAAGACTCGTTTGAGTATTGGAAAAATACAACATACTAACGGATATCCAATGCGGCTTCCGCGAAGGTAGATCTACAATAGATGAGTTAATAACTTTGGTTAATACAACAAAAAGAGGCAGTCGGAGTCTTCTTTGACTTAGAAAAAACGTATGACACCATCAATAGGAATGTCATTCTACAAAACATGTATTCATGGGGTTTTCGTGGACACCTATTCAACTTTCTGAAAAGCTTCCTTGAACTGAGGTGCATAAGAGTAAGAATAGGACGATACATCTCTGCTTCCAAGACAACAGCAAACGGCATACCACAAGGAAGTGTACTAAGCTGCACGCTATTTTCAATAGCCATTAATTCAATAGTCAATGCCATTCCCCGGCCAATCAAAGCATTTCTGTATGTCGATGATCTTACCATTCTACTACGATTTAGGAATAGTAACTGGATCAAGAGGATCCTTGGGAATGTCATCCGCAACCTTCAAATCTGGGCAGATAATAATAACCTTCGCTTCTTAACTAGTAAGACTAAATGCCTTATGTTCTCAAGAAAAAGAAATCCATCCGAATGTCCAGAGGTTTATATGTACGGTGAGCGATTGAGATTCACAGAAGAAGAATTTCTTGGATTGGTTTTAGACAGGAAACTCTCTTGGTTGAGCCACATCAGACATATACGCGAGCAATGTTCCAGCCGGCTTAGATTAATGAAGGTGCTCGCTAAGACATCCTGGGATGCCGACCGCAAAAGCATGCTTATGGTATATACAAGCCTCGTCCAATCTAAGATCGATTATGGTTGTGCTGTTTATTCATCAGCGAAAACGAATCACCTGCTACTCCTGGATTCAGTTCATCATACGGGCATAAGACTCGCCACTGGAGCATTTCGGACCAGTACTATAATTAGCCTTTGCGTAGAAGCCTCGATTCCACGCCTAACAATCCTGCATACAACCATATTTTTTATCCACAGCATATACAATTATATTACTCGAAACCAAGAAACTTTTCTCCATAAGCAATCAGATTCAGAGATATGATCAGTGAAATCCATAGTATACCCATAGACGTAGCGGACTATGACTTGCATAAGCCGATTTGGACAAACCCTCCACCAAAAATAGACCTCTCGTTAAGAAATATATACCCACCTACATTTAGCTTTGATTCCTTTATCAAGGAAAAATACAACAATTATGAGATTATCTATACAGATGGTTCAAAAAGCAATGACTATGTTGGTTTCGCAGTAGTCCAAACAAATACAATAATAAAATACAAACTACCGTATTTTGTTCTTGTTATGGGGTGTTTTATACCGCATGTTAGAAATATATTTATATATATTATTATATTTATTGTTTATTGTTGTTATTATTATACTTGTTGTTTATGCTTATGTATATTAAATTTAAAAGATGAAAAAGAAGATTTTTTAGAAATAATCGGTAGTAACACTGTTAGTTACAAGATTTGAGCTTGTAAATAATAACTAATGTCTTATGGATGAAGGCCAACCTCCGGCTAATGGTTCTCAGTGTAACCAAGCCGTAAATATTTTTGTTTAGTTTTAATATGTCTATTGTATTTATCATTCTTTGTATATAGCTCAATAAAAATTCATTCATTCATTCACGTAGCGGACTATGACTTGCATAAGCCGTTTTGGACAAACCCTCCACCAAAAATAGACCTCTCGTTAAGAAATATACACCCACCTATATTTAGCTTTGATTCCTTTATCAAGGTGTGACATATCGATTATAATAATTCTGTATTTTAAATTATGAAATGTTGATATTATTGTTAATTCAATCATACGTTTTATTCGATTGTTATGAAACTTGTGAGATGTGAAATAAACATGATTTATAAGGGTAAAGGTATTTATTCCTGTATCTAATATTGGCGCTGCTGGATAAATGGGCAACCGAAGACAGAAGAAGAAGGTCAGTAATGCAACCAGTCCGTACGGTAATGAAGATTCCTCGCGCGAGAATCAACATTCAGACACTGAAGACAACTCGGGAAGGTTATCATTAGCTGGCCGGAACCGTGGGTCTTTTAGACATTTACAGTTTGGGCCTTTCCTCCCGGAAGAAGAGAACTGGCAGTACTACAGGCAACGATTTGAAGTCGAACTTCGCATTCACAGCTTACTTGACGATAATGAGAGACGGGACATTCTTCTCTCTAAAGTGGGACCACAGGCGTTCAGAGTAGTAGTAGACCACTTCAGGACTGAGCCGGTAAGTTCTTATACTTACATTGATATTATATCTGTTTTAGAAAATTATTACGGGAAAACATCGTGTCCAATTGGCGAAAGAATTACATTTACTCGCAGATTCCGTGAAGAGGGCGAGACAGTTACACAATACGTTAATATATTAAAAAGACTAGCTTCTGGGTGTCAGTTTGGTAGCTCGCTCAGCGAGCGAATCCGTGATCAGGTTATAGTAGGAATTAATAACCCGAACTGGCAAAGGGAATTACTTCGTCAGTTTCCGGGAGTTGGTAGCAGTTTGGAAAACGTTATTGCACTGGGCTCCAATCTTGAACGGGCGGATGAAACCCAAACGCACCTCAACAATAGTCAACAAGTACCAAATAATACTTTTAAAATTGAGAAAAATGATTTTTCTAAGAATCGGACAAAGGGCTACTACAATCGTTCGGGGGGAAAAAGAAAAACATTACTTCGGGGCCGCGATTGTTTTCGATGTGGATCGAGACTTGACGAACGGCACGAAAAGTGTCCTGCTTTGGAAAAAAAATGTAACCTATGCCAGGTAAATAATCATTTTGCGAGAGTATGTTTAAAATACAACAAAGCAAAAATAACATGGGAAAGACAACGGCGCCGGGCAAACCAAGTAGGTGAAATAAGTGACTGTGCATCTTCTCGCAGCGGCAGCTCTAAGAGTGGATCGATCAACAACATTTCTGGTCCATCGAGGGCAATGATTAAACTAAAAATTAACGGGATCAAATTAGACATGTTATACGATCCAGGCGCGTCCTTATCCGTAATCAGTGAAACTATATGGCTTAAAATAGGCTCACCGTCCCTGATGCCTGCTCATAACTTGGTCGCTTATACAGGGGTTAACATTGATACACTCGGCCAAACAAGGGTGAAAGTCACAGCTTTTGGACAAACTAAGGTATTGCCGGTGACAGTGGTTAAAAACAACGATTTTCCACTATTTGGACTTGATTGGGTCTTGCAATTCAAACTCCCCTTACCTCCTGGCGCTAAGTTATGCACGGTCAAAGGGGAAGTATGCTCGATAGGGAAAATAGTCAGTGACTTACAAAGAAATTACAAGTCTGTTTTTATGCCTGGCCTTGGCACTTTGAAAAACCATGAAGCAATAATCCACATGGATCCAAACGCTGTCCCGAAGTGCTTTAAGGCCCGTCCAGTTCCTTTTGCTTTAAAATCAGCCGTGGAAAATGAACTTTCAAGGTTAACTTCAGAAGGTGTCATTGAGCCCGTTGACTCTAACCTTGAACCAGTAGAATGGGCCTCGCCAATCGTCGTCAGCTTGAAAGCCAACGGAAAAATACGCCTTTGCGCCGATTTTAAGGTGAAAATAAATAAACACATTTATGTAGACAAATACCCGCTACCTAGATTTGAAGAACTCGTGGACAAGCTTCGTGGCGGTGCTTATTACACCACATTAGATCTGCGCGATGCTTATCTTCAAATGCCAGTACAGGAAAGTTCCCGCAAATATTTAATAATAGCCACACATAAAGGATACTTCCGCTACAAAAGACTTCCTTTTGGCATTGCATTTGCTCCAGCATTATTCCAGCGGACAATGGATCAGGTGCTAGATGGATTATCAGGCACAGCTTGCTATCTAGACGATGTCATTGTCACGGGTGCGACAAAACAAGAACATCTTGATCGACTAAACCAAGTCCTTACTCGTTTCGCCAAAGCTGGAATCCGGTTGCAATCGACTAAATGCAATTGGTTCCAAAATTCTGTCGTCTACCTTGGCCATCGGATAGACAAATTCGGTATTCATTCAACAGACTCACACATTGAGGCGATTAAAGATATGCCCTCTCCGAAAAATCCAAAACAATTGAGGTCGTTCTTGGGCTCAATAAACTATTATCAACGGTTTATCCCACAACTGCAGGGTAGGTGTGTACCTTTACATAGGCTTTTGAAGAAGGGGACTAAATGGAATTGGAACGAGAAAGATGAAAATCTATTAAATAGTCTAAAAAATACACTTATGTCTTCAGATACATTAGTCCACTTTAATCCTGACTACCCGATTGTTGTCAGCTCTGACGCAAGTGATTACGGTATTGGGGCTACTCTTGCTCATATTATGCCCGACGGATTTGAACGGCCAGTGGCTTTCGCGTCAAGAAGTCTTAAACCAGCAGAAAGAAAGTACTCCGCCTTGGACAAAGAGGCCCTAGCTATAGTGTTTGCAGTCTCTAAATTTCATCATTATTTGTTTGGACATAAGTTCGTTTTGAGGACTGACCACAAGCCCCTAGTACGAATATTCGGCGAGAATGATGAGTTGCCTAAGATAACTTCTGATCGCATCACAAGGTGGGCTCTCATACTTTGTTCATACGAATACCAAATTCAATATGTAAAAGGGAAAAACAATGCTTCTGCAGATTTACTTTCCCGATTACCGTTACAGCAAGAACCTGATACAACTCCAGCTGATTACGGGCGTAGACTTAGACATACCAGGATTGAGAACCTCCTACTTACCAAGGAGAAACTGAAGACGGAAACTGGTAAAGACAAAACACTCCTAAAAGTTATAGCATTTATTGAACAGGGCTGGCCTGATTTACCACTATCAAACAATGAGTACAAAGTATACTACAACAAACGTGACGAGCTTTCTTATGAATCCCATGTTGTCCTCTGGAGAGGAAGAAACGTCATACCATCTACCCTAAGAGAACACTGTTTAAAGTTACTCCATGAAGGCCATCCAGGAATCGTAGCTATGAAGTCGTTTGGACGTCTTCATGTATGGTGGCCAGGTATAGACTTGGAGATAGAGAGGAAAGTGCGCAGTTGCAAGGCATGCCAGGAAAATAGATCATGTGACCCAAACATACCCCTCATCTCATGGTCGGTGCCATCCCAACCGTGGAGTCGACTTCACCTGGACTACGCCGGGCCATACGAAGGACACTACTGGTTTGTACTAGTCGATTCAACATCGAAATGGTTAGAAGTCGTGCCAGTTTCACAAATGACTTCAAGGAAAACGATCCACATCCTCAAAGACATCTTTGCGCGGTTTGGCTTATCTAAGATGCTAGTGACCGACAATGGCACTCAATTTACCAGTGGCTCCTTCAAAGATTTTTGCGATTCAAACAACATAAGAAATTTCACTACCGCTCCTTACCATCCACGGAGTAATGGGTTAGCCGAACGGGTCGTTCAAACATTTAAGAAGCGATATGGCGCTTCCAAAAGGGACGGCGATGACATGAATGCCAGGCTTCATCGGTTTATCGGTATACCGAGCTACACCTCACTCAACGACTGGTCGACCTCCGTGTCAGGTCTTATTAGGGCGACAAATCAGGACCAAACTAAGTTTATTAAAACCTGATCTAGCGGGAGATCTGGATTTAACATTGGCGAAGCGCAAAAGAATCTTTGATAAAGGAAAGAAATGGAAGCAGTTTGAAGAGGGAGACGCCGTCTGGGTGTTAAACCCATCTGGTAAAGGATACGTAGAAGGTCGAATACAGAAGAAAGAAGGCAACACACTTTACTGGGTTATTGTTAATGGGAAGAGGCAGAGAAAGCACCCAGACCAACTCAGGGAGAGATTCGAAGCTCAAGAAGATGGGGAGGAGATGTGACATATCGATTATAATAATTCTGTATTTTAAATTATGAAATGTTGATATTATTGTTAATTCAATCATACGTTTTATTCGATTGTTATGAAACTTGTGAGATGTGAAATAAACATGATTTATAAGGGTAAAGGTATTTATTCCTGTATCTAATACAAGGAAAGATACAACAATTATGAGATTATCTATACAGATGGTTCAAAGACTATGTAGGTTACGCATTAGTCCAAACAAATACAATAAAAAAATTCAAACTATACAATAAAAAAATACAACTCCTTTCAGAACAATATTTACCGCAGAATTGCAGGGGATTGCAACGGCTCTTTATCTGGCTATTGACTGCAATGCAAGAAATTTTTTAATTTGTTCGGATTCATTATCAGCCGTACAAGCGATTCAAAAACGCACAAGAAAAGGTCAGATAATGAAAAAAATCCTTAATTATCTCGATATTCTATCGGATCTTAAAAAATCGATAAACTTTCTATGGGTGCCATCGCATACAGGAATTTCTGGCAATGAAGTAGCAGACAGGGCAGCAAAGGAAGCAGCAATCATGACTGGCCCAGCACTGCAAATATATGAGGCACATGATGTGAGAACATGGCTCAAAAAGAGAATAAAGAGTTATTGGCAATCCATGTGGTCCGAAGTCCTTCTCTCTAACAAGCTAAAACCCATTAAGCCTACAACTAGAGAATGGATTAGCTCCCTTCGAGTTTGGTCTAGGCCATCGTAGAGTGAAGATCGGCTCTGTGTTCTTTAGTTTGAAGAATAGTTTAACTAGTTCCAATCAAATGAAAATTTATATCAGTTGTGCATAAAGTGCCGAAATTGATAGTTTTAAAGTTTCGTTCGTCGACTTTCAGAAACGTCTTGAATACGGTTGAGAAAATTTGCGGAAAACTAAATTTATCCCTACCTACTGGCGCTGTCAATAATTGCTTCAGGCTAGGGAAGGGAACGAATGATCGGCCAATCTTAGAATCGCTAACCAGCAAGTTATTAAAGAATGAAGTAATGAAGCGTAAAGAGGACTTTGCCAAGATAAACACACCCATCAGTCACGACAGGACGATAGGGAAAACGGAAGGAAAATATTTAATTGCCTGAATGACCTACGTAATGTTGATAAAAATGCTAGTTATCGCAATAAGAGATTTAAATTCCGTGGAGTATTATACACTTTGGAGGAAGCAGAGGAAATTACACAAGGTTTAACTTATAGCGATGAAGCAGCAGATACCCGCAATTTGAAAAAAACAAAGCAGCAAAAACTTGAGGACTTTCAATTTCGCAGTGGATCGCTTTCAAATAGCTGCACAAAGCAATGACTGGATATAGTACAGATCTCTACTCAACTTCCAAAGCGGAACTCTATAAAAGCTCAAAATGATAAACAACGGGAACCTTCAAGAAGCCGAGACTGTTTTGACGAGGAAGATCGCATCGGAGATAACTCACCACCACTATCACCACCAACTCTACCTAGTTTAGATGTAAATATAGAATCAGGTGTTATCAAAATATTGTCTTATAATATTAATGGGTTAAAAAATAAATTAAATACAAGCCTCCTAAATTATATTAGAAATTTTGAAATATTTATATTGTTGGAAACATTTGTTGAGGCAAGGGAGGAAATAAAATTCACAAACTACTTCCAAAACTTTAAGATATCTTGGATACCTGCCACCCAAAATGTAAAATACGGGCACGCGAAATGGCAGAATTCATAATGCTATCGGAGTTTAGAATAATAAAACTAAATTTAAACGGTAATGAAATTATTGTGACACCGGTATATCTAAATGGATCCGAATTTAATAGATGGGACCACGATTACTCAAAACTTTATAATCTTTTATTAGAAAAAAAAAAAAAAAAATTCATCCTAACTAGGGACATTAACGGTCACTTAGGCCTCTCTCAAAAAAATTCAAAACGTTACTTAAACGGTTATATGGCGTTTAGCAGTAAGTATAGAAATAGTAAAGATATAACCAGGGTTTGAAATTAACTCTTATTTTCTGGGAAAGAGAATAAAAGTCAAATCAGGACTTTTATATTTCTAATAAATAAATAAAAATCACATCATGACTTTTATATTTCGGGCCAAAAAATAAAAGTCCTGATATGATCTTTATCACAATGATATCTAATATAAAAGTCAAAGCTTGATTTTCATTATTTAAGGATGAATTTATTAGCTTTTTTTATCGGATTTCTCCGTATTGTTGTTCATTATTAGGTTAAGCGTTTTTATGGAAATCTTATAGGGTATAATAAATTACCTTATATCGATCTTAAGATCGATTATTAGATTATCAAGGCTGCTGATAATGAAAAAAATATCGATATACAAACTCAGGCTCGCTCAGGTATCGATTGCAACTTATCCGATATTTACAATATTGGGGTCGATTTCTAGGTTAATTGGGGTGCTGATTCTGAATATGGTATCGATTTTTCGATTACGCGCTCAGGTATCGATTTATTTCAATTTACGCGATATAAATGATATTGGGGTCCACTCATAGGTTATTTGAGGTGCTGAATTTGAAAATGATATCGATTTTTCGATTTCGTGCTCAGGTATCGATTTATTTCAAGGTACACAATTTAAACGATATTGGGATCTACTTATAGGTTATTTGAGGTGCTAAATTTGAAAATGAAGTCGATTTATGGATTACGCGCTCAGGTATCGATTTATTTCAACATACGCGATATAAACGATATTGGTAACAACTCATAGGTTATTTGAGGTGCTGAATTTGAAAATAATATCCATTTTCGGATTACGCATTCAGGTTTCGATTTAATACTAGTTAAGGGATATAAACAATATGAAAATCGGCATTGGGTTTGGAAGGTGCTGAATTTGGAAATGATATAGTTTTTATGATTAGGCTTTTAGAATTTGAAACTCATAGCGATTTTTGGATTACGCGCTCAGGTATCGATATATTATAACCTTTTCTCAATAAATTCATCCTTAAATAATGAAAATCAAGCTTTGACTTTTATATTAGATATCATTGTGATAAAGATCATATCAGGACTTTTATTTTCTGGCCCGAAATATAAAAGTCATGATGTGATTTTTATTTATTTATTAGAAATATAAAAGTCCTGATTTGACTTTTATTCTCTTTCCCAGAAAATAAGAGTTAATTTCAAACCCTGGATATAACTATAGATAAAAAGGGGAAAAAAATACTAGAAATGCTTACGATGTTTGGTTTGACTATACTAAATGGAAGAACAGAGATCGATGAACGTGGTGAATTTACATATATTGGTGGAAAAGGGCAGTCA
Source organism: Aelia acuminata (assembly GCA_911387785.2). NCBI lineage: Eukaryota > Metazoa > Arthropoda > Insecta > Hemiptera > Pentatomidae > Aelia > Aelia acuminata. The sequence continues at coordinate 48,439,405 of OU426980.1, read as the reverse complement.
GTGATAGATTACAGCTGTGTTTCGGAAAATATCATACTTATTATAAAAGATTTTAAAGTTGATACCCAAATATTCTCGGACCATATGCCCACAATTACCTATGTAACATTATACGAAAAACAAAAACAGGCTAATGTTCACGCCGAATTATTACCAAAATTAAGGTGGAAAGAACAAGATAGGGAAAAATACCAAGAAAAGCTAGAAAATAGTTTAGGAAAAATCAGAATACTCAATGATTCACCCACTGATTAATTATAAAATAAATTAAAAGAGTTGTTGGAAATTCGGATTATAAAATAAATTACAATAGGTGCTCTAAAAATAAATGGTTCGATAAAGAATGTAGTGAAAGTAGAAAAATGGTATTCAATTTGTTAAAAAAGTAGGGGAGAGCGGGGTTGGTTGGCATAGGGGGTAGGTTGGCCATTGGCTTATAGTTTCCGTCACACGTATTGTGAAGGCCCTACCATTGCACCATGTGATGTGACCCGCTCGACCTCGGGAGTCTTGTACTGAGTTTTCAATCCGATGATAACAGTGTCGAGAAAAGTGTGCTCCATTGATTGATTTTATAACTTGTAAGTAAATTTTTATATTTTCAGTAAATTTAGTTTAAAGGCATGGCAAAACATTTGACTCCGATTCTGTTCACATAGCCCCAAACTCCTTTGAAAAACCTAACCTTTCAAGAGTGAATAGGAAGGCTTAAAAACTCTGATGCGAGGCGCGCAATACACAACTTTCACTTACCAACCTACTTAGATTAGAAATTGACATATTTTGATAAATATGTAAACGCCATTCCTCAACATCAATCAATTTTTCAAATGTTTTTTTCTTTGTCTACATACTTCTTTGTTACCAATATAGTATTATAATTTGTATCGCAAATCTTTTCAGTACTTTTGATACTTTTTCGTTTATTTCTTTTTTTTAATGTAAATCCAAATTTCATTAACAGTTGAGTTTTATCAAAGCTTGCTTGCTTCTATAGCGAGTAGCGAGTAGCTTTTTGTAAATATATTTTAAAGGCGAATCGATAGAAGGTTTATTACGACTCATAGTAAATGAAAACATAATTTAAAATTTTTGTCCCTTATGCCATTTCAGAAACCGAGACAGATTACTGTCTGTCTACTGTGTACTTGATTCACATTAAACATGACGATCTTGATCACAATCTTAAGAGCTGTTTTTGAGAAAATCGAAAATAACATAAAAATGAGACAACTTTTATAACATAAATGCCCCCTTCGTTTGACCAGTTTCGATGAAATGTTCACTGTCACATCGCGTGCATGAATACATCAAATACCCAATTTCAGGTTCGTACGGTTTATAGTTATTGAACTAGTCTGTTCACCATTTCGCAGGACTTGGTAATCTGAGCCCCAAAATGTGTATTTCCGTTGAAAACCGGAAGTCGAAATTTTTCACGATCGCAATACCCTAGAAACGTGGAATGCACCAAAGTTCTGTTCAAAACTATCGGCTATTTCTCCTAATATACTAAAAGGGTTCCTGGTTGAGGAAAAGCCTTCGATTGCAGCGAAAAGAGCTTTATTTGCTGAGTTGGTCGAAATGCTTTCATGTAAAAATCTATGTAAAATTCCTGTGTATTGCATTGCAAACGTCCGAGCATGGGGCTGAGATCATCAGGTATAATTCAGGGGTGTATCCAGCAGGAAATTTGGGGGGGGGAGGGGATTACATATCCTTTTCTCATAATCATGTGGCTGACAGCTCCGTATTCTAATGAGATTCTTACCTTGTATTAAGAAGGACTGCAATCTAAACAACCTAAAATATTATGTTTAAGGCATAGCAACTACCTATATTGCATTATTCGCTTAAAAATACGAACAAATTGAAAAGCCAAAATATTTGGGGGTCATGACTCCTGTGACCTCCCCCCCCCCTGGATTCGCCCTTGGTATTATCAATAGTTGCTCTTAATCGAAATGTTCTTAAACATTATTGGCCACAGTACATAACCTAAAGGCTTGAAAACTTCGAAACGAAACGAAATTCAACGTAGAGGGATATTTACGAACGTCTCACCATTCTATGATGTAAGATGTCGATTTTGCAGTATTAGACCCTACGCACACGGGTCGACGCTGGAAATGGTCGACGCGATTCCAGTCCCTAGGCTTCTTCTCCCCTCCACTCAACTTTCTTCGTTGTCGCATCAAGCTCTGCAGACGTCGTTCACTGGTCGTCTAGAATCGCAAGGATCCTCGTCTTGTGCAGTCTCTTGCGATTGGTTTGGAACGGGAAAAATCGAGCGAAACGCACGTCTCTTCGTCATGGAGCTAATTTTTATTTTATTCGTTTGCTTCGTTTTTGAGCTAAATTATTTTTTTTTTTTTATTTAACCTGTGTTACCTCTAATAAATGTTTGCAAAGAAAAAACAATTTTCCTGCAGTTGCCACCGTGATTTTTTTCTTAGGTTTTGTATTGTATTGATTCATGTTTATGTTTGTGTATTCGTAATTATATACAAAGATAAACATGGACGAATAATTTAATATAATAAAATATAAAATAAGTCAGAAAAAGAAAATCGATGTGGTAACGGCAGGAAAATTTGGCAATTAATTGTTTTATTATTGTTAAATTTGTTGTTAATTGTTTTTTCTTAGCAAATATTATATTTCCATTGTGCTGTTGATGAGGTGACACTGGTTGATTATTAATGTACTATGATTGAGTTAAAATTTCAAAAATTTAATTAAGTTCAAAATAATTTTAGTTTTTTTTGTTTACTTTTTTGAAATTTTATATTGTAAATATTCTAAAATAAAAATGTTAGTTGAAAACTGTGGTGGTCCCATATTTTCGAACGGCTGTGTATTTTGGTCGTAAAAATTCTGAAAACATTGAATTTCTGTCTCTAGCTGTTTAATGTGAAATTTGTTGGAGAAGTGGAGAAATACCCTCAACTGTACAACTATAGATTGAAGGAATATTCTAAGAGGCAGTTCTCTTGCAGCAACGAATAGCCGTTTATGAAATTGCGTTTAATATAAGGATTAACCCATAATCTTCGTTGATTTCTTTTCATTTGCCGGTACCACAAAAACATTACAAAGTCCTCCTCATCACTTGAACTTGAACTGCTCATTGCAAGTTTATACAAATTAAACTAAAAATGCAAAAATACCATATATTATTAATGCTGATTAGAAATATACAAACATTCACAGATCGAAATAGCCATTTTGATTGATATTTAAGAAAAAAAAGGTCAACGAATGCACGGAGTACGTTCCTGGCTGGAAGATGCGAATAAACTAATCGACTTGTGTGCGGTGGACAACCGCATGTGCCGCAGGGTTCGTACATGACGAGCACGACGCGCGAACCTCTCGACGCGTCTTCGATCGACCCGTGTGCGTAGGGCCTTAATGTGTTCATTGTTTAAAGAAATTAGTTCACAGTCGTCTCGGATATTGGACCCACTGGTGATTTTGAGGGCACCTTCATACTATCTGTTATCTTTAATGCAATAAATAAATAACGGCTTTGAAGAATCAAAATACCTTAAAAATGCAGTAAAACTTTATTAAACTTACGTTTTATTACGATAGTTCCATCACTGAAAGGAAACTATTTAAACTCCTGGTGGTGTTTTAACCTCAACTGTAAAATTTATATTTTAAACATGCGCCGCTGCGGAAGATACATGCTTAAAATATACATATACATACGACGCTCTATGATCTATCGGTGCCTGGCATCATAGGCCTCGTGGAATACCCTTTGTGGATCCTCTTATAGCATAGAAGGTAAGATATTTTATCTATTTTTCTGTAGGCTAAAGACTGCGGGGTTTCCTTTTTTGTCCTTTTGATAATTGATTCACAGACTATCTCTCTCTCTCTCTCTCTCTCTCTCTCTCTCTCTCTATATATATATATATATATATATATATATATATATATATATATATATATATATATATGTAATGGTACTAAATATTAAACTATGTTAATCTTTTTCAGAACACACGATCTGCCGTTTATTTAAACTAGAAGAAACTGGATTAAATGACATAATAGACAGCTCCTATGATAAAATATTAGCTTGCAGGACTATCATATTACAAACAACCGGGGAATCTTCGACGCTAAAGCTATTCCTTACATTAGTAATGTCGCGATTCGAAGGTAAATAATTTTAAATATTAGTAATTATTTACAATGTACCTTTAAATCTTCAAATATGTTATATAAGTATGTATATATATATATATATATATATAAATTATTTTCTTGTGGATTTCTTGATCATTTGATTTTGAAGAAAAAGGATTGGCATCGAACGGATTTCGAAACTCAATGAAAATAGAAGATTGGCTTAATAGAAGATTAAACTCAAAAGTTTAATTTAATTTTTTTTTTTCAGGGGTAGCTCCATGGTAAGGCATTGAGATGTGCTCAACGTTGCTTGGCAGGATATCTTTATATACTATAAAGTACATACTGTCACAGATCGTCTCGTAGCCGAGAAGAACCTCCTGGGCAAACGCAACTTGTATAAATTGGGTACTCTTAAGGGCCTATTCACTCTATCGGTTTCGCTCCCGGTCCACTCTCGCTCCAATCCATTCACACTAGCGCTCCGCTCCCGCTCCACTCCCGGTCCGCTCTCCTAATGTCTTACCATATTCACATTATATAATTTTACACCGTTCACTTTTGAAATGTTTAAGCTATTAAAGCCATTAATAATCGAAGCTGTCTGTATTCGGATTTTAATTAATGATTAACTTTCAGTTATTAAAGTATTTATTTATTCATCAATTTTACGGCCAAAATAAAGTTAAATTTTTCGTATGTAGAAATAGCTGTTAAGTGTACTTTTCTTGATAAAGAAGATAATATTATCAAAACATATAATAAGAAGAATATATTGCAACACAATGATAATTATTAATAACAATTATGAATTAATTTAATCAATGGTGAAGAAATAATTTAAATTTTTTTCGGAATGTATTCAAATACGCTTGAAAGAGGTAAATGCTGCAATTTACAGATTGTCTTCTCTTCTTTTCCTGATTCATATTTCAATTATTTTTTGCTTTAATATATTTTTTGTTAATGATCTGACATTTTTCATAATATACTGCTTTTTTATTCGTTTCAAATTGAACGTTATTTTATAATAGCAATGAGTATGTAGCCAATAAATAAATCGGTGACCGTTTTTAACGAGTACATTAATTCATAGCAAAATATATCTCAAACATAACATGAATTTTTCTCGTGGAAAAACCGCACGTATTGTTAGTGATTTTTTTTAATCATTTCAAGCGTATTCGAATACATTCCGAAAAAAAATTTAAATTATTTCTTCAACATTAAATTAATTAAAGTTTAACTTTTTTTGGCCGTAAAATTGATGAATAAATAAATACTTTAATAACTGAAAGTTAATTATTAATTAAAATCCAAATACAGACGGCTTCGATTATTAATGGCTTCAACCGTGAACGTAAAATTATATAATGTGAATATGAACTTTAGGAGAGCGGAGCGAGGCCGGACCTGTACCAATATTGTGATTACCCTCTTTCTATTCCTCTTTAGAATATTTTGCCAGTGAGACCGGACCGGGAGCGGAGCGATAGTGTGAATGGGGTAGAGCGAGAGCGGACCGGGAGTGGAGCGAGACCAAAGCGGTACCGATTGTGGAATTCTCTGTCTATTTCTCTTTAGAATATTTTACCATATCGAGAGCGGACCGGGAGTGGAGCGGGAGCGGAGCGATAGTGTGAATCCGCCCTTAATTCAAAAATTAAGGGGGGGGGCTGGTGTTAGAACGTGACCACGTTATATAAACGCTAGAAGTAGAAGAAATGATAAAGGAAACTTCACCACACTATTAGACAGAATAGAAAACATCAACAAATTTAAAAACACGACACGAGAAAAGCTCTCGGAGCTTAGCTTTCGGAAAAGAAGGGATAAAGATTAACGAGATTAATAATTTTAATTTTAACACAGAACATTTATTTCCTTTCAATACTATTCAATAGATCATGATGATATAAATATAGGGTTTTGGAATATTTACGGTTTTAATATCCCACTTAATTTATCCATGTCTGAAATAAATTTTCTAACTGTTCTGTGTTTTTCTAAAACGTTGCTATTGGCTTCGAATACTGACTTACCTTCCTTGGTAATTTTATTTATTTTGATTCTTGTGCAGTTAGGGGACATCGTTAAGGTAGAGGCAGTGGAGGTTTGCTCATCACTCTGGAAGGGATTTGTTTCCCTAAATCAACGTTATTTGCTCTCATAACTGCTTTATTTGTCTCATGCTTAAAATTCCTAAAAACCATGTATGAAATGATTGATCTTATTGGTGAGGATTATATATGATGAGTGTGGGACAACTGAAGGTTTTATTTTTGTGCCTACCTCACAAACCCCATCCCATTTTATTCTTTAAATGTTATTTTCTTCCCATTACCGTCAGTTAAAAAATAAAATAACCTTCATCAAATCCACTTGTATAGAGTCCGAATGATGCCACGTCTCCACAGGATTCGATAACCGGGTCTTTGCTGGTTGGTTTGGGTTCTTAGGTGTATAATGTGTAAAAAAAAAAACTTTACCGCTACAACCCATGAATGGTGTTAGGTTCAGAACTTTTTAAGGAAATTTTCTTGGTCAGCGGTCGTGCAATAGGTGATTTAACCGTGATCCCGCTCAAACACCAGCCCGACCTCTTAATACGTTGATTAAGAGTGCCCAATTTACACAGGCTGGGTTTGCCCAGGAGGGTCTTTCGCTCACGAAACGATCTGTGACAGAATGACAGAATATGAAAGATATCCTGCCAAACTAGGTCCTTGAGCACAACATATCAATGCCTTACCATTGAGCTACCCCTAAAAAAAAAAAAATAAACTTTTGAGTTAAAATCTTTCTTTTCCACCGATAATTATATACTTGTGAAGGTCTCTGTACCCTAGTGCCTTTTTTTTTTTTTTTTTTATTGAACAAAATTACAAAAATACATTTCCTTTAAGACAACATACTCTTGGTCATTGACCATCAGAGGTAACCCTAGTGCATTATAAGTATTAGGTAGAATTTGGTAAAATGATCTAATATGACACAGTTTCATAACAGGAAACACCCTCCTACTTTTTGTTTATAACCTCATTTGATTTTTTTTCATTTAATTTTTAACCGCTAACTGATGAAGGTTGATAGGTGGCAGTGGAATATATCAATCGTTGTTTTGTTTTTTAAATTGAAAGCTGGAAATCCTAAGAAATAAACAAGCCACTTACAATCAAACAACAGAAAATATACAACAAGAAATCCCCCCCCCTCTCAACACACACATACTATTGACACCTCTACAACAAATGAACCAAAAGAAGAACACGTTCAACAGCCAGGTCAAACTTAAAGAGCGAACAATTCTTCTGTGGACAGAGGTAGTGAGCCAACTACAAAGGTAACAGGAAGTTGCTTCCACTCTTTCTGAACACCCTCTTTCCACTTCGTTTGATATTTCTTCGGCTATAAAATCTTCCATTGAACCTTTCCTATCTGAACTGAAATTCCTTCTATCTCCCATCTTGAGCTGCTAACAAAATTAGTTTCATTCCTTATTTCTTACCCTATCAATGGCTAAACCTTAACCTACACCTCTTAGAATAATCCTGCGGAACTCCAATGGTCTGCTCCAACATAAAAACGAACTGGAAATTTTTCTAAAAAACATGACATAAGCATCGCACTGAAACTCACTTAACGGACAAACAAACACTTAGGCTAAACGGTTACGAAATTTATAGAACAGACAGTCAGAATTTAATAATTGTATTTTAATGTATGTAAGTGGTGCATATTGTAATGGCACTGGCCTTAACATCGTGTAGACATGATTTGTAACGAATACATGTGTGTTCAATGTTGTCCATATTTTTATATGAGTTCTTCCTTTTCAAACCTCTACTAATTTTATCAAAGACCACCCCGGTAAAAGAGCACATGTAGGCACTGCAATTACAGTGGACAAATCTTTAAATCATCATTTGTTAACAGTTGCTCCAACAAACACTATTCAATATACCAACATTTCTCTAAACTCTCCAAAATTCCAACTTTCGATAACCTCAGTTTATATCACCCCCCAAAAAACTGTCTCAATAAACGAGTTTAAGAATCTTTTCTCTGCAGTGGGAAAACCATTCTTAAAGGGTAGAGACTTCAACGCTAAAAACACAAGATGAACTCTTCTTGATACTCTCGAGCAGTGGCGGTCCCAGGGGGGGGGGGGATATTGGGGATCAATCCGCCCCCGAAATTTCGACGAAAAAAAATTAGTGGGATGAATTAAAACAATTAATTACGCATCTAACTTTTACGAGTTTTCTAGGGAAGTTTAGTTTAATTTTGACTAGAATTTTTTATACAGAATTATGTATATGAACTTAATCTACAAGCATAAGCAAATAAAGTGTGCTATTTTTTCGCTGTTTTTATTTTTCATACCGACCAATCCCCCCCGAAATTTTTTTCTGGAACCGCGCCTGCTCTCGAGTATCAACTACTCGAGGAAAAAGGCTACAAAAATGTATCGAGAATCTAGCTATCAGCTATCTGTTATTTCTCTTCGCAACCTATCTTATATTACTACAGCTGACTACCTTGAAAACGCATTATATTATTTAACATATAGCATACAAAACGCTGTTTGGCATTCAACTATACCAAAGAAACCATAAACTTAATCGGATTCTTAACTCCCCCAGAAAATCCGTTAACTTATAAAAGAAAAACGTAGAATCAGGGCTCAATGGCGAAGAACCACCTATCCATCATACAAAACACTATTTAAAAAACTTACCCGAACACTTCACGGCGAACTAATAGCATACAAAAATAATAACCAAAGAGACTACATTTACTCGATAAACAAACACAATGGATCAATATGGAAAGCAACGAGACGAATACTGAAGAGGAAAGACAATATCCTCTAAGGCGTACAGACAACACCTTCACAATAACAGGCGAAGAAAAAGCTAATGAATTCGCTCTATTCTTATCTCAGGTGTTTGAGACAGGCAAAACTCATGACAATAGTTTCACTAACGAAATCGAAGACGACCTTGCCACACCATTACCATTATTACCACCTCCTCTAGCATTTCATCATAAAGAACTATACAAAGAAATAAACAGACTGCCAAATAATAAAGCTCCTGGCTATAATCAAATCACGCCCTTCATCCTTGGCCACCTACCACGGGAAGCTGTCATCTTTCTCACTTACATCTATAATCCAATCTTGCGCACAACTTACTTCTTTCTTCTTTGGAAGATTTACATTATCAAAATGATTCCTAAACTTTCCAAACCCACTACTAATCCTTCATCCTATCGTCCTATTGCACTTCTTCCAATCTTGGGAAAAATATTTGAAACACTTTGTTTTTAATAGATTAAAGCCAATCCTGGAAAGTCGTGCACACCACCAGACAAATAGGTCAGCTTGTCATTTATCTCAGGCTGCAAGCTTGACTTCAGGCAATTTATCTTTTCTTTACGTTCGGCAGACTGGTTGGTCAATTTTTCATTTATCTTAGCGGATTGGCTAGTCAATTTATCATTTATCATAGCCGATTGGCTAGTCAATTTTTAGCGGACAAACAAGATCGCTTTCCTACAAGTTGTTACCAAATCCAGCTCTTCTAATTCTCCTTAGCTCCACTACTAAACGTTCTCCAATTCTTTTGCCTGGCATTTTTTTCTTCTTTGAACACCACACCTGACACCAATTGTAACACTTATGTGGGTTAACAATTTTTATTTAAGGAAAATAACAATATTCAATGCCACTTATATTAGGAGAACACAAATATTGAAACAAAAAATTAAGAAGGTTACAAAAATTATAACTTCGTAACACAGAGATAACCATATGAATTGCGCTTCAGAACGAGACTAACTGTCCAGTCAATCGCTCCTTTTATTATATAGTCGAAAGGACAATGGCCTAGAACCTCGTGGAACGGTGTGGATGGTACTCGAACTATCATAGTCACAAACACCTGCTATGACAGTTTGTTCCAACTGTTAGTTCGTTCCAACAAAAGGTCTTGGACTTTTAAACAATTTTTTTTTTTTTTTTTTTTTTTTTTATCGTTACAATATCATAATGTCAAGTAGAAATTTCAAAATTACCTTGATATAAATGGTGTTGTTGAGATCTTCGAACTCACTTGTATTGATCTCAGATATATTCTTCATTTTGTGGTGCATTAGTCATGTTATTCACCTATATTTTTTATATAAAAATGATCATATTTATCGCAGAGTATTGTTATAATTCATTTTATATCATATAAATTTTAATTCTATTTCAAATTAAAATTTAAATATTAAAAGTTTAATTAAAATTTAAATATTTAATTTTTGAAGAGAAAAGATTGGGATCCGCCGGGGGTCGAACCCGGGTCTCCCGCGTGACTCGCTCGGTATGTTAACCACTTCACCACAGAGCTCGCTTCCAAGCGGAGCCAATCCTTCCTCTTCACTGATACCTCTCCCCCCATCTCGCAATTTTTGCGAGTAGTAACGGGAGGTGGACAATTCTTGTCCAATTTTTAGTATATCTTGACGAAAGTCAATTTTAAATTATTTAATATTAATTCAATCTTTATTGTGGATAACCTACTTTTTTTTTAAATTAATTTTAAATATCTTATTTTTGAAGAGAAAAGATTGGGCTCCGCCGGGAGTCGAATCGGGAAGCGAGCTCTGTAGTGTAGTGGTTAACATACCGCGTACGTCACGCGGGAGACCCGGGTTCAACTACCGGTTTTCAAATTTATTCTTTGGGCACATGGAGGGAATGAGTGAAAAAAGATTATGTAAAGAAATTTTCAGTAAAATTTTAAAGTACAAAAATTTGGGGGGATATCCTAGGCAAATTAAAAAAGAATTGGAAACTTTGGGGATATCAAAAGAACTTTGTCATGACAGGGATATTTTCAAGAAAGTAATTAACTATGAAGTCAGATTAAAGAAGAGGGTGAAGGGTATTAGGTGGTCAAAGGAGAGAAGAGAGGAGCAGTCGAGAATGATGAAGCTGCGCTGAGAAGTGAGAAGGAGGAAGAAGGAAGATTCTTCAGTGATATCGCGTGGTCCTCTAAGTGGCCGTTTCGTATATAAAAAAAAAAAAAAAAAAAAAAAAAAAAGATTGAGTTAATATAAAATAATTTAAAATTGACTTTCGTCAAGAGATACCAAAAATTGGACAAAAATTGTTCACCTCCCGTTACTACTCGCAAAAATTGCGAGATCGGAGGAGAGGTATCAGTGAAGAGGGAGGATTGGCTCCGCTTGGAAACGACTCTGTGGTGTAGTGGTAAACATACCGCGTATGTCACGCGGGATACCCGGTTTCGACTCCCGGTGCCCAATCTTTTTCCTTCAAAAATAAAATATTAAAAATTAATTATAAAAAAGGTGGTTACCCACAATAAAGATTGAATTAATATAAATATTTAAACTATATTTAATTCTCTACTGATCATTTACAGCAGGGTTTGAAATTAACTTTTAATTTCTCGAAAAAAGAATAAAAGCAAGAAAATTCTAATAAATAAATAAAAATCATGACTTTTATATTTCGGACCAGAATATAAAAGTCTTGGTAAGATCTTTATCACAATGATCTCACTATAAGAGTCTGAGCTTGATTTTAATAGTTTAAAAATAAACATGTAAGCTCTTTATTCGGATTTCTCCGTTGGGTTTAACGTTTTTCTTGGAAACCTTTTAGGGTATAATAAATTACCTTGTATAGATCTTAACATCGATAATTAGCTTATCAAGGATGCTGATAATAAAAATAATTTCGATAATGAAAATGTTTTGTTTATTTTTAATAAACGAATTTTTACACGATTTTTAATAATCATATAATTAAATATTTTATTAATGATAATGAAAATATTTTGATTTAAAATTTTAGGCTCGCTCAGGTATCGATTTTTACATTACAACCAATCTGATATTTACAAAATTAAGGTCGACTTCTAGGTTAATTACGGTGCTCATAATGAAAATTATGTAGATTTTTCAATTAAACGCTCAGGTATCGATTTATTACAACTTGTACGATATAATCGATATTGGTGTTGCTCATAGTTTAATTGAGGTGCAGAATTTCGAAATGATATCGAATTTTTTATTACGCGCTTAGGTACCGATATATAACAACTTTTCTGATGTAAGTAATATTAGTGTGGATTACTAGGTTGTCACTGATTATAAAAATAATACAGATTTTAAGGTTACCAGATCAGTATAAATCTATATTCCTGTATTATTATAAATCGATACTTGAGGGCATAAACGAAAAATCGATATAAGTTGTATAAGATATAACAAATTCAGCACCTCAATTAAAGTAGATATTGTTAATATCGGATTATTAGTTATATAAAAATCGATACCTGAGCGAGCCTGAGATTTTAAATCGATATCATTGTCATTATCAGCATCTTTGGTAAGCTGATTATCGATATAAGGTACTTTATCATACTATAAAAGGTTTCCAAAAAAGACGGTTAACCCAATAATGTATACCTACCAATATGGAGAAATCCGAAAAAAGAGCTTATATATTTATTTTTAAATAATTAAAATCAAACTCAGACTCTTATATTAGATATCATTATGATAAAGATCTTATTATAACTTTTATTTTCTGGTCCGAAATATAAAAGTGTGATTTTCGTTTATTTATTAGAACTCTAAAAGTCCGGATTTGACTTTAATTCTCTTTCCAGGAAAATAAGAGTTAATTTCGAACCCTGTTTTATAGAATAGCTCAACCATTGTTAGCTAGCAGCCCGGGAAGCATTTACACGGTACAAATTTGAAACAGCTGATTTGAATTATTTAAACACCGAACTCTTATGTTTTTTATGTATAAAAAACAAAACATAAAAAAAAAAAAAAAAAAAAAAAACCGTTGGTTTATACTTGGAACCCCATCAGTTCGACTTGCGTTCTTATGCTGCCAAGATTGCCCGGATGAGGGTAACATGCGTAATTTTTACAGAGAAAAAAAATTTGCGGCGTTTAGGTAGGTTGGAGAAACCCAAATTATTGTGTCAATTCAACTCGGAAAATCTTCAAAACCCAGGAAACCAGAGGTCACTGAATTAATATAAATTTTACTTTTACCATTCTATGAAACTGGTGAGTAATAAAAGTTCTTGGGAGGGGGTCTATCACTATTCGGAGAAAGGCGCTTCCCTGGGACTACCAACTAACTATGGATGAGCAATAGAATACGATGTTCACTATAAATTTACTAATACATTTAATGATTTTTTCCCAGCCCTAACGAGGTGGTATACATGTGAATCTGTGCTAATTAAAACAAAGTTACCATCGTGCGATGGTCTAGCAGTACTGCGGTTTGTAATAGAAGAAACTCAGCAATCTAAAGTACATATCGGTCGAATCATTAAAATGCTGAAACCAAATGTAAGTCAATAAAGAATATTTTATTATATTATTTACTAAAAAAATTCGTTTAATTGTTCTTTAAAATCACTAGAGATTTTTCGCTAATTTATTGTAGTGAATTTGAGCTGATATGGGAAGTAAGTTATGAATGTAAAAATATATGACTGTTACCTCTACCTTTATGAATAGGGGAAACAGTGAGATGCGGTTAACTGTGAGACAGTTAGCTGGTTCATGCCTCCAACTTAATGGTGAGGCACAAGACCTATTTTGTGAAATGCAGTGGACTATATTTGAAGCTCCTAGACTAATTGCAAGGACACAGTTAGAGTAGGATTTGTTTGAGTGTAGAATGTTAGTCAAATAACTTAGTCAAACAATATAATATGTTTGTCACTATTTTTAGCGTTTTCGGGCTAAGTAAACTTTTTTTTTGTGACTTGCTTTCTCCCTGAATTTCTGTTAAAGCCTGTTATTCACCAACTAAAACTCTTTGCGTTAACCTTTAAACGGCCAATGGTTGTTTACTTTGGAATCCGAAATTCCTAATTAAAGACGGCAAAGCCCTTTGGGAAAGAGCGAGAGGGAACAGTTAGACAACTGGAGCAGGTGTTTCACAGTTCCCCAACCATCCCAATAGATTTAGTAAATACACTATGGATGAATTGACAATACCTAAAAGTTAATTTTATTTTTGATATAATGAAATTTAAAACTTCTATTGTGACTATAAAAATATCATTGGTATTTTTTAAAGTTTAACTTTCAATTAACAATCCAGTAATTTATTAATAACAATGTTTTTTTAACTTAGCCCATCCATTCATACTTAATTTTATATAATTGAGTTATACCATATGCTATCACAACAAAGGACATCGTTAATAATGTTTAAAAAGTTATTTCACTTTATTAACTCAAAAAAAAAAAAAAAGGTTGAGCACCTATTAATCGTCTACCAGGATTAAATGAAGGTATAAGGGATATAATATAAATATAAGGGAAAGAAGGAGATAATTAAGCTATTTACTTGTTCTCCTAATTGGTTTATGTCAGTCACGACTATGGTTCATGCCTCCAACTTAATGGTGAGGCACAAGACCTATTTTGTGAAATGCAGTGGACTATATTTGAAGGTTAAAGATGTCAAAAATAAAATAAAATTAACAAGTTACATGGATTTATTGAGAAAAAAAAAAAGACAAAATAATGTGTGTTAGTACGGTTTTAACATTTTAATATGGCATGGCCATGCTGACTCACTGCTGGGTTGTCTAATATGACCTATCTTCAGCATCTTGGCTCAATAATTCTTCTAGAAACTACCTCTCCACTCTTCATCGCCTCCAGCCGGGGAAACGGGTCCTCTCTTTACTCCCTCATGAATTTTGGTTGAAGAAAAAAGAAACAAATGGGCCAGGCCTGGTTTCTTGCATGAATCTATATCGAACACCAAGTTCCTTCTCAGCCTCTGCCCCCAGCAGAGGTCGCCGGTGGGGCAATCAAATCTTGGCGGTCCCGTCAGTAAAGGTAATTTGATGGGATTTGTCAGGAGTGATTTAAATTCTGCAATTTCGACACCATTTTTCTAGGATTGTGAGGTGAGATTGCAGAGTTCGGGATGCAATGGTAGAGTCATTATTAACATATAGCACAAATGTGTCATCAGCGTAGGTGGTGATAAAAGTGTTAAAATGGGTAGGGATATCACTTTTACAAATGGTGAAGAGGAAGGGACCCAGGATGCTACTTTGAGGATGTGGTGACTCACATATAAGAATTATTAGGGCATAATTTTATGTTGTTAGGTGAAATATTATGTTTATTAATTATTATATTTGAATATAAATAAATTGTTTTGCTAATTCTAATTATACCTTTATTATGACAGCATTTTGTAAATTATTATTGTATTCATTAAATTATTATGGCATTCATTAATAATGTCAAAGAAATTCTTGTAGCTCGTAAATAAGTTTAATCCCAATACGTTGAGAGTGTAGACGATAACGAAGACAAATAATTATTATATACATAAAAGTATTACTAAAGGTTAAAGTTACGCTTAGTATAGCCCGATGTAATTGTACTTTGCCAAGTAATTGTAAATATCCCCCACCACCGAACAGAGGTGACATCAGATTAAAACGATTCCTGAGACACTCTGTTTCGAGCTCTACCTCTTCTGACTTGCGCACCTCGTTCCATATTACCCAGGCTTGTACTTAGTTGTAATTACTTATTGCATGTTAATTTTTCTTTTATATACCATATATGTGTATGTATGTATATTATTTAAATGTAGCTCTTTTTCTTTAATCGCTTCCACTGAGCGCTTTCCTTTTCTTGTTATATTCAATCAATAAATCTTTCCAAAAGGTCCACGGAAATTTTATACCCCTATGTTACTATTATAATTAATTTGGATATAACAATTGAGAAAAGAGCTATATTGAAATAATATACATACAAACACATATATGTTATATAAAAGAAAAATTAACATGCAATAAGTAATTACAACTAAGTACAAGCCTGGGTAATATGGAGCGAGGTGCGCAAGTCAGAAGAGGTAGGAAGAGAGCTCGAAACAGAGTGTCTCTGGAATCGTTTAAATCTGATAAATCACCTCTGTTCGGTGGTGGGGGATATTTACAATTACTTGGCAAAGTAAAATTACTTCGGCCTATACTAAGCGTAAATTTAACCTTTAGTAATACTTTTATGTATCGTATATAATAATTATTTGACTTCGTTATCGTCTACACTTTGAACGTATAGGGCTTAAAGTTATTTACGAGTTACAAGAATTTCTTTAACATTATATATTAATAATGTTAGGGCCGGTATGGCCGAGTGGACAAGGGCGCTTGCAATAGGTAATCAAAGTTAAGCAACGTCCATCGTGGTTAGTACTTGGATGGGTGACCGCTCAATTCGGGTGACCGCCCACCAATGAACACCACGCATCCAAGTCTACCCCCACCCCGGGTATGTGAGACCCGTCAGCCTACTGGAGGCGACTCACACCGACCGGGCGTAGGAGTGATGAACCTTCCCCATTTATCTCATCGAGAATCGTGGTGTGTTTCTTCCAGGATGTTAGTAACCGCCCGGAGGTTTGGTTCAAGGACGGTATGCTCCAGGGAAAGAAATATAGGTCCTCGGGGCCTGCTGACTCCGAGCTACCATAATCCTTGGACCTAGACCAGTTTGTCACTGTCCTTGAACCCGAGAGAGCTGACGCCATCGGTGGGAAGGACACTGCCAAATTGGCCCCAATGGGATTGGTTATGGAGCTACGGGCAGTCTGCCGCTGCACCATGGTGACCATGGCTTGCAGCAACGTGAGGTTTGGGCTACCCCCTCCAGGCTGTCTGTTCTCCCGCAAGCAACACAAATGTCTGTAAGAAGACCACACTGCGCGGCCAAAGGTCTCATTAGGCCTAATGCGCCAACTGAAAAAAAAAAAAAAAAAAAAAAATATTAATAATGAATACCATAATAATTTAATGAATACAATAATAATTTACATAATGCTGCCATAATAAAGTTACAATTACAATTAGCAATACACTTTATTTATATTCAAATACAATAATTAATAAACATAATATTTCACCTAATAACATAATATTATGACCTAATAATTATTATATGTGGGTCACCACAAGGAACGCCAGCAGACTGAGGGAACAGAGATGAATAGGCATTGTTATGATTCACTTTGAATAACCTGTCTGAGAGGTATGTACGGATAATAAGAAAGTATGTAGGAAGTAGGAATTTTAGGAGTTTGTAGCGATCCCGGGTGCTTGACTCGATCAAATGCCTGTTCTACATCGAGAAAGACACCAGTAGAGTACATCAAAGTAGGCGAGACAGCGTCCACCACACATGGCTGGATAGAGGAGAGAGATGTACAGCATCCAAACTGGTGGTCTGGCATTATGTCTTTTTTTTTTTTTTTTTTTTTTTTTTAGAATACAATTTTTTATTGGTTTTATTACATTCTGTCTCTTTTGAGACACTGGTAATATTGCTAATAGAACGCATTCACACTTTATTTACAAAAAAAAAAAGTATAATAAGTAAAAATATTAAAAAATAAATAAAATAAAAATAAACAAATATGCCGTTTTGAAATTATTTTTTCCGGGATTTAGCCTATGAGGGGAAAGAGAGAAATAGGACGGTAGATGATGGGCGTTCTGAAGACTTTTTGCGGGTTGTGGGATGGCCGAGTGGGCAGACGCGTTGGGAAATACGCGTTGCCAATGGCAACGTATGGCTGGGAACCCAAAGATAGCAATTTCGAAACCCGGAGCCAGGGGACATTTAAAAATACTGGGTATTCATCCCCCACGCTATCCCCTGGCCCGGGAAACCCCGTATAGCCTAAACGGCGATGAAGTGGAGGGTCAGAGAAAAAAAAATTGGGATGCAGTATATTTTTCAAATATATGAACTGTAAGTCATAAATTCATTAATTATTATTCATATTTGTTACAGAAAAAATATCTAACAGTTAATGACCAGCAAATTTCGATTCGCATCGCTGGGGTCAAACATAAAAACGGAAAGCTGCTAATCATCTTTAAATCTCAATGTTCTCATGTATCTCGTCAATACTTCGACCCTATGAGACTGGTAAAAGGGTTCACCAATGGGATAGAAGCTTTAGATAAAACTGCTTGCTGTCAATACTGCCATTTGCCTGAATCAAGGGTAAGAAATGTTGTTGGTAGTTTCTGGTTAAGTACCTATGTAATATTGTTGTATTTCATAATACATGTAGTATTATTATTGTAAATAATTTACATAGAAAACATAAATGAATCCTTACATCAAATCAATTACCATTGGTATTATAAATCACTATATCCCATCATCAAAGAAAAAGAATCTTTACCGAATTCTTAAGTAAGTAATACAATTTTCTGTATAAGCAAAATCTGAATAGAAAAAAGAAAATCATTTATGCGAAATTGAAGATAAAAATTTAATAAAGTAAAAAATAGCAACTATTACTCGAGAACGAGTTTTAAATGAATATGTAATAAATGAATGAGATGATGACCTTAATTGTTGACGCCGTATAATAAAAAAATCTGGTGCAATGCGCGCAACACACAACTTTCACTTATTAGATGAGAAATAGACGTATTTCGATAATATGTAAACGCCATACTTTTCCATATTTATATGCTTATATTTGTACATCTCCATTGTTGTACCTGTAATGCAAAACTTGACAGTTATCAGTACTTTTCGATTCATTATTGTTTATTTCTTTTAAGAGACCTAATTTCATCAACAGTCGAGTTTTTTATACTGCTATACAGCGATTTGCTATTTGTAAATATATCGTGAAGGTGGATCGATAAGAGGCGTATTTACGGCTCATAGTAAAGTTTGTCTCTTATGCCTTTCTGGAAATTGAGAACGATTACTGTTCCTCAAAAATCACTTTATATTGCCTTCAGAAATTAAAATAAAGTTTAATATAAGTTTTATATAATTTAATATAAATTTTAATATTTATTTCTAATTAGGAACTAAAGTTTCTAAAAAAAAATATATTACGTATAGATTATCTTAAATGCTTTAATAATTATTTAACACCTTAAATGCTTTAAATAATTTGAGCATCACGTATTTATTCTCTAAAGTAAAATATATGTTTTTATTGTTAAAAGAAAGTGTTTATTTTTATCAGTGATAATACGGGACATGAAATTTCAGCTTTTACATCGCGGGCATACACACATATCAAATACCCAGTTTGATCAAAATAGTAACAGCCGTTATTGAGAAAATAAAAAAACTAAAAAACAACTTAAAAATGTGACACAATTTATTAAATACAAAACCCCACACGATAGACCAATTTTGATGAAATATTGGCTCTCACATCTTTAGTAATATTTGTTGACATCAAATACCCAGTTTGATCAACAGCGTTACAGCCGTTTTTGAGTAAATAAAAAAAAAAAAAAAGACGTGAAAATTGAGACTAAATTTATTAAGTAAAGTCCCCCCTCTAATTGTTCAATTTCGAAGAAAATTTGAATGTCACATCGCAGGCATATACATACATCAAATACCGAGTTTAATCAACATTGTTTGAACCGTTTTTAAGAAAATCGAAAAAAAAGAAAAAAATAGACAAAATTCATTGATTAATAAATATACGAATGGTATAAATAGATATACGAGGATATGAATTGAAAGGAGTGTTTTCATCATTAAAGTTACAAAAGGAGTTGAATATCAGCGTACCCCTAATGTTACTCAGTTCTTCTTAAGAAATCAAATGAAAAATGTAAGCCTGCATTTCACGATATCTCCGGTTGCAATTTAACAAGACAGAAAAAAGACTAAACCAGTATATTTTAGGGAATTCCTTAGAAAATAAAAAATACATATATCAAGTTTATAAGAAACGATTTTCATTGATCATCAAAATATAAACAAATTAAAATTAAAAATTTGCACTCCTGTTCACATACGTATTGAAATGAAACGAAAAGAAATGAAAAGAAATGAATGTCAAAATAAATATTCGAAAATTTCATCACCAAATTAGCGATTTGGTCATCATGTTCTTCATTCTCTTTTGGGTTAATGGGATTATAAGCAAAGAGGTCCTGGATATCTTGAGAAGAAAAAGCGTGCAATGCAAGCTGCCCTTTTGAAATTTGGACCCCTCATTTTTCACAATCGTTGATTACGATTGATGGCGAATGTTTATTTAGACTTTCTTCTAATTTCATTTCTTTATCCATATGAGATATGCAGTGCAATTTTTTAACCCTCCAAAGGTACACTAATATTTTTTTTCATACATGCCACACTGGGGTCCTACAGACACCAAAAGTTAATCCTTTATATAAATTATAGTTTTAAAATATTTTTAGAAGCTTTTATTTAGACAATTAAAAAAACTTACAAGATCAAGAAAACAATAAATTGGATTAAAAATATTTATTTTTAAATGAGTTTATATGTTAAATGTTAAAAAACACATGTAAAATGCACATTTTTCAAGTAGTTTTTATAGTTTGGAAAAAATGTATTTAGAAATTTCAAATTTTATACAAATCAATATTCATTATTTTTCTATTGTTACTTAGAATATTCTAAATATAGAAAATATATTTTACAAAATTTATTGCCGACCACTTTTCTTACATGCTGCCCTCATTGATAAATTTACTGCATTCTACGCACAAGTGTGTAGCTGTGCCATTCCCTACAAACTGGTTTTGTTTTCCTATCTTTTTGTCTAGAACAATAAGAGCATCTTCATTTTTAAACTGTCCTAGAGCCTTTGGACCCATGCCATTGACTCCTAATTCCTCAATTAATACTAGGTTGTTACAAAAGTCCTTGTGCATATCAAGTTGTTTACATTGAGGTCTCTAATTTAATCCTTATTTAATCTCTGACGAATACAATTCTTATGTCAATGTTTACATTAACTAATCCTCTAATTATCTATGTACGCCAACTGTCCCTGCCTTTCATTCAGTTAATTAAATTTCACTAGAAATGTCGGAAGAAAAATTTGTCATCCGCGGCCTTCTTAGGCATTATTGGAAAAAAGGTTTTAGTGCAAAGGCCTCAGCCGAGGAAATTTGTGCAGTGGAAGGGGAAAGTGTGGTGCATCGAAACACGGCCGCGTTTTGGTTCAGGCGGTTTAATTCTGGGAATACAAGCCTTGAAGATGAACCTAGATCAGGTCGTCCTAGATCACTTCGAGCTGGTTCCAGAGGGCAGGGCTATCAACGCTAAGCTATACTGTGAACAGCTCGATAGGGTATATGAAGTTTTAAAAGTGAAATACCCCGCTTTGATTAATAGGAAGCAAGCGTTATTTCAGCAAGACAACGCCCCTGCTCATCGCTCACGATTAGTTAAAGAAAAATTTTCAGAAATGAATGGGATTAGCGTCTTGCCCCACCCTCCTTACAGCCCAGACGTCGCACCGTCTGACTATGGACTTTTCAGGTCAATGGCGCATTTTTTGAAAGGTCGGCGCTTCGAAAACTTCGATGATGTCAAATCTGGATGCGAGGAGTTCTTTGCCTCGAAAACTGCAGAGTGGTATCAACATCAAATACAACTTTTGGCTGAAAGATGGGTTAAAGTAGTTGAAAATGATGGCCTGTATTTTGAAGAATAAATTTGATTTGTAAATTTTGTACTCACATTTGAATTAAATTAATTTTGTGAACAAGGACTTTTGTAACAACCTAGTATTTTTATTGACCTTCTCACTTTAGGCCTAAGCCATTCTGAGAAAATTCACATTTATCAGAAAGTTAAGCAATAAATAAAAAATAAAACATAACCCACAAAAAGAAATATAAACCACACAATAAAACATTTTGAAAGAAATATTTGTTACACTTACCTCACTTACAAAGCAAATTGTAATAAAAATGTAATAACAAAAAGAAGAACTTAGATGCCACACTGGGGTCTACAGGACCCCAGATTGGCACAAGAATTAATCGTATGTTTTATGGGTGAGTTTTTGCGAATCTCGCGCGCGTTTGGCAGGCACTAGTAAGAGTTTTATCGCTGCCAAACATTTTTTCCCTTTCTATAGAAATAAAAACCTAACGATTAAGCCATATTCCAGCCGTATTTGTATGGGTGAATTTTTGTGAAAAAATTAATTATTCAAATTAATTTTTAAGGCATTAGTAAGAATTTTATCGCTGCCAGACGGTCGGTTTCGCACTTAACTCTGTTGTTTCTAACTGTGCTGAAATTTATAGGTGTATGTTCCATGGGTGAGATTTTTGCATCTGGCTTCCGTACTACTTGAAGTTGCAGAGAAAAATAATTTAATGTTTTTGTACGGTAACAGTCAGAGGTGGTTCGAAGTGAAGTAAATATTATTTGGAAGGGATATGTATATAATTATTTACATATATATATATATATATATATATATATATATATATATATATATCTTATATATAAGATAACGAGAGCGAAACAACTTGCAATAAAAAAATTGTAAAAGGATCGAGAAACACCACACTAGTATAGACTGACTTATAGTATAACTTTCCGTCCTAATCCTGTATATACACACTCGAAGTTGTTTATAAGATTAACTTAGGGATTAAACTTCTTACAGAGCTACTCCCACTCTTAAACTCCCCCCGCCAGTTTACGAACATTCCTAGTAAACTTTTAAATTGAAATATAATTTTTTTTTTTTTTTTTTTTTATTAAACGTCCGCTTTATGCCACGAGGGCTAATCGGGACGGGTTATCTACGGGTAACCAACCTCTTCTAATCCATGGAAAGCCGCTGAGTCTGTTCAATGAGGCCGTCACCGAACAGAATCGAGCGGGCTTGGGCGGGATTTAAACCCGCACCGCCAGCGTGGGAGTCAGAGACGCTATCCCCTCGGCCACGCCGCGGTCCAACAAATTCTTTAATTCTAACATAAGAGATTAATATCCAAGAACAATTAAAAAATAGAAAAAGAAAACAAAAATGCTGTTCTATCTAACTCAGTAACATAAACAGAAAGGTTTTTATAATACAAATAGAACTAAGATACATTATATCATACAAACATAATTAGTATACATATTAACAAAAATAAAATAATAATAATAAAAAAAAAATGAATTGACATCACCTGGTGTAAATATTATATTGGTTACTTATCACTTTCACTTTTTGGAACTTTTAAATTACATATTTACACCAAATTATACTTTACGGATATTAAGACCGTTCAAACGGAAGCTTTTCAGTCTTAGTTCAACCTTAGCTTAGAAAGGGTCAACGTAGTATTAATATTATTTTAGTTTCCTTAGGATAGTAATTCTCAGAGTTCTTTTCTTTTAATTTTTCATTCTTTTTAGTTTAAATAGTACCTATATTAATTCAAAATATCTGGCACGAGTGATGGGAGAGAGGAGATTCCATCTGATAAGCTGAATAGTATTGAAAATAATTTAACTGTTAACGATTTGATAAAGAATTCGGATAATGAAATAGAAATACCACCGGCCGATGACAAAGTTAATATGAAAGATAAGGAAAAAAATAACCAAATCTCTTTTACTCGCTTATACGAGGAGAGTGACTTAGGCCCTTATTTTGTTTTTGTGGAAAGCAAATCGACGGGTTGGAGTTGGTCGATTTCACCCAATGACGTTAGGAAAGCTATTAAACGAATCCGCTCCAGAAATATATAATAATATTATATCTATCACCAAGTCAGGACGTAATAGAATAAAAGTCGAAAAATGATTAGGGATACATGCAAATGCATTAGTAAAATCGGAAATTGCCAAAATCAAAATCAAAACATTTTTAACATACATTCCGCACTTCAGAGGAAGACATTTTAAGCAATATAAAAACGTTGTACTCCGAAACGCAAAAAAAAATCAGAGTAAAAAGGTTCACAAAGAAATATTTTAACCATGAAGCTAAAAAATACGAACTGAAACCGACGGGCACGGTTCTAATAACTTTTAGAGGTCAGTTCCTCCCAAATTATATCAGTATTAGGGTTGCCAGACGTCCCGTATTTTAGGCTTAATTTTAGTTTAAAATGTCCCGGCGGGACTGACTCTGTCCCGTATTCGAACCGAGTTACGTTTTTTATTATCAAGACAAAAATACTCACGCACGCAACGTACGCAACTTTGCATACACATCAACTCGGATAAAGGAAGTCCGAGAGACTTTATGGTTTAATTATTCACTTTAATTAAAAGTAATAATTTAAAGATTTTTGTTATGGTCATGGTGGTCTCAGCAATGTAAAACAACATGCATCTACTTAATCTCACATAACTGTTGTTAGCAATAGAGCATCGAGTAATTTAACACAATATTTTTCAAAACCTGATAAGTCTGCCTTGGACACGGAAGAAAAAATAGCTGCTGGAGAACTCGCATCGGTTTGTCATACGGTAAGGCATTCCCCTAGCTACAATAGTATTGATTGTTCACACAAATTGTTACCATATATCTGCAGTGATTCGAAAATTGCTCAGAAGTTTAGTTGCGGCAGGACAAAAGCAGAATCTATTATATGCGAAATACTGGCCAAGGAATCTGTTAAAAAGGAATCTGTTAAAAACATTTAAAGACCGCACATGAGAATTATTAAAGCTGGTTGCTCCGTCCATATTCTCCATAATGCTGCAAAACATAGAACCAATAAATTGGAAGTGGACATTGAAAGTTTGATACTGAAAATTTTCGGTCAATTTAGTAGATCTGCAAAAAGAAGAGCGAACTTGGAACTTCAATTTGACGAGAAAGAGATGCAGTGGGAAGAAATAATGAAACATGTCACGATGAGATTTTTATCTCTTGGGCTTGCTGTTGAAAGAATCATTAAAATGTGGCCTGCCCTAAAATCTCCTTTCTTGGAGTTCCGCAATGAATGCCCACGTTCAACAGAAAAAATAATTACAAATGACAACAGAATGAATAATCACAAATGAAAACGAAGAGAAAAAGTCTTTGGCATATTTGTCGTTTATCCATAACTTTATGTTTTCGGTAGAAGTAACAATGAAGAAGATTGAATCAGATACTCAGTCAGTTGTTGAGATGCATACTGAAATGCATGGGATCGAGCAAAGAATAAACAAACAAGTTTTTTGTCAGTCAAGCGAGAGACATAATGCGTCGATTAACTGCTGACGCAAACGAATTACTAAAAAACTATTTTCTGCAGCCCTAATCAGTATACACCACATAAGATGCGAAGTACACAGGTACATTCAAGCTGTCGTTCAAAGTCGGAATTGTTTTCGTTACGGACACTTTACAACGCAATATAAAAGTAATACACCCAGGTGTTCAGTTTGCGGTGAAAAAGACGTCAAAGAAGAGAGTCCCCTGGCACTCTATTAAGATTTATTTACTGTAAACAAAATCATTCTTCCCTTGCTACAAATCTTTGCCCGGATTTTATAAATCAGAAGAAAATAAAAGAGTTAATGTCTACCCACAATTTGACTTACATGGAAGCAAACAATTTACTAGCAGGCAAATCATATAGTTGGGCCGTATTAAGGCCGACCCCCTAAACTTTCCCAACATTAGATCAAGCAAATAATAAACATTTTTTTTTACGAAACTAGCCCCTCGCTTAAAAGTAAAATTAGTGTAAATAAAAGAATTCGGGTCTCAAGTCCGGATAAACTTCCCGACCAACGGTAATTCTAATAGATCCTACGGACCAAATTAGAAGAGTTATACAGTGTACATCAATTATGCACCCCTGCGCGGAGTCCCAGGTGTCAGCGGACGGGCCCCTCTGTCGCAAATGTAACAGAGAGCCTGAAACACCAGCACACGTGTTGGGAAAATGCCACAACAACTCGCTCCTGATAACTCGCCGTCACCACAGGGTCAAACATGCATTGATGAGCCTCCTGAAGGAGAGAGACTTCGCCTGTTTCGAGGAAGTTTATTGTGTGGATACGGATGGATCCACGAGATAAGCCGATATAGTGGCATTCCCGAAGACCGGAAAGTCGGCTATCATTCTGGATGCCTCCGTGAGCTACGAGTATAATGACCTAGGTCAGGCGAGTAAAGTTGACGATGAAAAAAAAATATATATAAGAAAAGTGTATACCTTTTCTCAAAGAGAAGTTCCGCGAGAGCTTCGGGGAGAGAGAGTTCCACGTGAGAGGCCTTTGATTCGGAGCCCGCGGAACTATACCTAGGTCAACCAGGAGCTTCATGGAGGATCTTGGTGTGGAGATAAAGGACGTAGCAAGCTTGGCGGAGAGTATAGTGCTGGACTCCCTGGGAATAATACATCACCACATTTATGGTGGTGGCTGAATTCGAGGCTGGTGAAGGGACATATGTATATATAAGTTATTTATTTATTTATATTTTCACCCCTATTCTTAAAATTCACCAGTCCAATGTGACACAGGGATCTTTGGGCAAGGGTTGTGACGTAATTAAGCAACTACGTACAATTTACACTATTTATTATTTACGATAATTAAAATAATCTCATACAAGTCCCAACTACACAAGGGGGAGGGGTACCATGACTCATAAATTACTTGGGGGTGCTTTACTACTTCTGATCCCACTATGCCCCAGGCTCACTCTGCCTATCCCAGACTTCGACAGCCCATCTCAGACCCAGCCTGCGCTCCAGACTCTGACTGTCTCTGACTTCCCCTCTCAGACTGACTCTCTCAGACTCTCCCAGACCGCCCCACTCTCTCCTGGGCCAGCCTCTTCTAGGAGTTCCCCCTCTCTCTCAGGGTCTCCTAGGTTCAATGGACATCTTAGGTTTTCCACGTGGCAATATGGTTATTTATTTATTTAGTTTAGACATTAATTAGTTATGTGATGATTTGTTAAATTTTAATATTTTTTTTTTATTTCTGATTTAATATATCTGGTAGTGAGTTGATTTGGTTTTATTCTTACTGTTGGGGCAAGGGGCGTTTCTTGTTTGAAGTGCAATCCTTCCCCGGTGAGAATTTTGTCTCCCCCCTCCAAACGGGCAAAGACAAAATAAATGGACTGTATATATAAAAAAAAATATGGGCAAGGTGGGTTTGCTGTAAGGAAAAAAAAAACAAAAAAAAAACCAATGGTGATAATATAAATTAATAAAAATAAAAACATTTCATGCAAAGTGAGATTAAATTAAAATCAATATAGTTTGTAGGTGTTGGTATAAAATAAATAAAAGGCCCTTCCATGTTTTACAAAAAAATATATTAATAATGAAAAAAAGGATTAAAAAAAATAAATTGATAACAGTTAACCCCCAAAATTAACATACAAATGTTCAAAGAAATATGAGAAAACAGCTTAAAAACAAAAAAAAGAATAAATTAGAAGAACAAAAAAAATTAATTAACTTCTTTACAATATAATGGGGAAAAAAATGAATCTAACGCTTTGTACACAAATTAGATAAAATAATTTTCCATTAAATTAATCCTCTTAGAGAGAAAAAAAAGAAAGATGTTCTTCGCCGTATATTCTCGTTAGAAAAAAAAATGGTGAGTAAGGAGGATCTTACCTTAATTTGAAATTCTTATTGTATTCACTGTTGTGTTAAAATACTCATCGTCCTCGTAGATATAATAGATCTTGATATGCAGGATCATAATATATTGAAATTGATTCAGAGATTGAAGATGAGACGAGGTGAAACGATAATGGTGGGTGAGGGCACGATTGGTGACGATATAAGTGTGCCCCGTACAACTTCCATACTACGACTGGTGGCGGCGTTATCGCCGTTGTTGTGGTCCTTAATACCACTAGACACTATATATATATGATATTCTTTCTTCATAATATTTCTAAATAAACATACTATTTACAATGCAAATGTAATTATTATTTATTAACCAGTAAACTAATTAGTAATAAAGAAAGAAAAATCATTAAAACAAATGAAAGGGCCTGGGAAAAAGTAATAAAATAAAATTACTTATGAGAAAGATAAAAATTGAATAGGGCTTTAAAGGCCCACCGAAAATTGTAAAAATTTTAAGAATCCTTTTCATCAGGAAATAAAGGGGATAGACGGGAAACAGGTCTGAGGAGGTCCGTCTTTGCTGTTTTCAACCTAACAACCCTGACTACTCCGTCCTTCCCAGGATATGCCTCTATTACTCTAGCAGTGGGCCATTGTAGAGGGGGCACGTTGGGATCCCTCAGTAAGACTAATGTACCTGGTTCAATTGGAGTACTCGGCTTTGTCCATTTCACCCTTTGCTGAAGGCAGTTCAAATAATCCAGTCGCCAACGGTTCCAGAAATCAGCAAGGCAACATTGCAGGTGCTTCCATCTAGACAAACGGTTCCGAGGAACATCAATAATCTCGGGTTCCGGTGGGGCGACGAGGGGTGCTCCGATCAGGAAGTGTCCCGGGGTAAGAATTTGATAGTCTTCGGGATCAGACGACATTGGATGGAGTGGTCGAGAGTTTAGGACCGCTTCGATCCGGCTTACGACCGTGGCTAACTCTTCGAATGTTATTGGCTGGGCACCGAGAACACGAGTAAGGTGATATTTGCAGGATTTGATCCCAGCTTCCCATAATCCACCGAAGTGCGGTGCAAAGGGGGGTATGAAATGCCATTCCACTTCCTTAAGCGTAAGGTAATTCCTAGTTGAATTTATAACCTCCTGGGAGTTCCACCACTTAAAGAGTTTTTTCAGCCGACTTGACGCTCCGACAAAGTTAGTCCCGTTATCGGAAAAAATCTTACTCGGCATACCTCGACGAGCCACGAATCGGTCTAAACACGCCATAAAGGCATCTGTATTTAATTGCGAGACTACTTCAATATGTACCGCTTTGGTGCTAAAACATACAAAAAGACATACATATGCCTTACCTAAAGCAGCCTTCCTCCGTTGGGATTCCTTAATGAGGAAAGGACCAGCGAAATCAATTCCGACATTAAGGAACGCCCTCCCTTGTTCAAACCGAGACGAGGGCAAGTCGCCCATGATAGGATTCACACTTTTCACTCTCAAACGGTGGCAAATTGAGCAACGATGCACACGTGATCTTACGATCCCTCTTCCAGCGATGATCCAATATCTATTACGGAGCAAGGAATGCAACAGCTGAGGGCCTGCATGGAGATAGGCGCGGTGGTAATGGTCAATTAGTAAATTTACAAAGTGTGATTTATTCGGCAACAAGATGGGATGCCTTTGGTCGTAGGGTATGGGAGCATGACGTAACCTACCGCCCACCCTAACTAAACCAGCGGAATCAACGAAAGGATTTAATGATGTTAATGACTTCATTCGTTCCCCATGGATATTCGTGAAGCCTTCCGAAGCCTGAATTCCTCTAATAATGACCTCGGTCCCTTGTCGTATTTCCAACAATGATAGCGGACCCGTTTAGCGTTGTGTTTAAACCGAATCAGATAGGCAAATATTCGGATCATACGAATATATGATGAGAACCTTTCTATAATTTTGTTCAATTCATTTACTACGGTTTTGGTTGCGAGCAAAGTAATTGTCTTGGTCTCGGGCAATTCTGACGGATCCGTAATAATCGAGTTGGTATATATCGGCCACTCTTCCCTTGAACAACTAAGCCACGACGGCCCGTTCCACCAAGCTGTGTTACGAGGTAATTCCGACGGACATATGCCACGCAAAGCTACATCGGCGGCATTATTTTCAGAAGTCACATGATACCACGAAGATACATCAGTAAGCTCTAAAATCTTTGCAACTCGATTTGCTACGAAGGACTTTAAACGAGAATGAGGTAGATGAAGCCATGATAAAACGGTCTTGGAATCTGAGCATAAAACTGTGGAAGACACACTCCATTGTGCCAACGTCTCTTTGAGCGAAATTAATGCCTCTACCAATAGTACAGCGGCGCAGAGCTCAAGCCGAGGGATCGTTAGATGCTTAAGGGGCGCTAGACGGGTTTTAGCATAAATTAGGTGAGAAGAGAAACGTCCGTCTTGCAATTCCAAATAAGCGTACACGACTGCAGCGAACCCCAACTCGGACGCATCAGCGAAGCCAACGATAGTAACATTCGATGGATAGTCTATAAAGAGGCATCGAGGGAGACGGATTTCACCCAAAAGCGCTAGATTTTCATAAAACTTTTCCCAGTTTCGCCTGACAGGAGGTGGCACAGGGGTATCCCAATCGAGACGCATTTCCCACAATTTTTGCAAAATAGTTTTTGCCCTAAAAATTACTGGGGCTAAATATCCCAATGGATCATAAATTCTGGCGATAGTGGACATAATTGCCCTCTTCGTTGGTACGCACGATCTAGGCGTCACTTTATAAGATAGAAAATCGCCCTTTGGTTCCCATTGGATCCCGAGCACTTTAACAACGGAGTCCTCCATATTGGAAAACGATACAGGGGTTTCTAATATTTCTTCCGGCACGCTGTCGAGTAGCTGCGGGCAATTGCTACTCCACTTCTTCAATTCAAACCCTCCTTTTGCCAACAATTGTATTAGATCCCGTTGCAGAGCAATCGCGTCTGAGATCTCATCCATACCCGTTAACAAGTCGTCTATATACATATGTTCACGCAATGCGTGCGATGCCTCGGGGTAATTTTTGCCATCCTCTAACACGAGTTGTTTGATTACGCGCATTGCTAGAAAAGGGAAACATGATAGACCGAATGATAACCTATCAAATCTATACTCCTTTAAGGCATCAGTATTTTGGAATCGGTAGAAAAAGTGCTGATATGCACAGTCCTCATAAGCCAATCTTATTTGAAGGTACATTTGGCATATGTCCGCTGACATGGCAATGCGGGGTTTACGAAATGCTAACAAGACATCCTTTATGTCGCGCTGTAATTTTGGGCCCGTCAGGAGATGGTCATTTAAGGACCCGTTACTCGTTGTTGCTGACGCGTCAAACACTATTCGAAGTTTGGTTGAAGAGCTGTCCTTAAAAACAGCATGGTGAGGGAGGTAGCATTTTCCGGGTGGAGTAGCGCGTGATATGTAGCCTTTTTCCAAATATTCCTGAATAATCTTAGAATATTCCAATTGTAACGGAAGGTCCTTTTCAAATTTCCTTTCCAAAATTTTAAAACGATGGAGTGCGCCGAACCTAGAATCATTTAGTACCGAAGGACATCCGTTAAAAGGAAGCATCACTGTGAAACGACCGGCTTCATCGCGTGAATGAGTATTCACAAAATGTTCCTCACATTTAGCATCCAGAGGATCTGATACTTTTACGTTCATAACGTTCTCAGTCTCCCAAAATTTATTTAATATTCGGGGAAGATCATCGCAGTGGGAGCAAGAAACGGCTGCGCTATGAAGAACGGTACTGGGGCAAGATTTATCGAAAGATTTTTCATCAATTGGGCCAACTAGAATCCAACCAAAGATTGTTTCCAAAGCACTGGGGGCCCCATATTCCGGTTTTATATTTCCCGAACAAATTGTTTGGGCAAATATATCTGCCCCTAGGAGAAAATCTACAGGTCGGGGTTCATGAAAATTAGGATCAGCTAGGTCCAAACCTCGAAAATGTTCTAGGATATTTCTCGAAACAGGACTTGTGGGCATATCTTCACATATCCGCTCAATTACAATAGCCACGGTTTCTAATTCGGGAGAGGAAGCCTTTCTTGGAACTAGAACACAGGGGGCTTCATATTTGACCCGAGGAATTGTTTGATTCCCAAACCCGACTAATTGATGTCTGCTACGCGCTAATGTCAAATTTAGCCTTTGGGCACATTCTTCTGTTATAAAAGAACGCTGCGACCCACTGTCGATGAGCATTCGCAAATCATGCCAATGACCTCGATAATCCCGGATCCTAGCTAAAGCTGTGCCAAGCAAGACATTTGTCCTACCCGCGGACATTGAAAGTATAGCGTTTCTAGCTAAGGCAGAATCAGACGGGTCAGACGGCATTGCCGGTGAATTGGGAGAGCACCGCGAAGTCTCTGCGTTTTTATTAAGGTTATTTACCCCTTCCGGCTTTCGATCAGGACGAGATTGAGTAAGCTTCGGGTCTGGTATCTCGGACTCATGAATCTCACGAGGGAAAATGTGCAGTAGGGAGTGATGTCGTTTACTGCAATACCGGCAAGATACCTGAGATGGGCACTGATTCGCGAGATGACCGGAAGCGAAACAATTAATGCAACGTTTCAAGCTCCTAATTCGGTTGCTGCGTTGTTGTGGAGTCAGTTTTTTAAAGTTGGAGCAATCATATATCCGGTGGTCACTTTTACATATCGGACATTTAACCGATTGCTTTGGGGAATTAGAAGTCATTAATACCTGTCTAGAGCGAGTACTATACCCGGTATTTGATGCAGAATTTGAGAGAAGGGCCTCTGATTGCAATTTGACCGCCTGTCTTTGTATATAATCAGCGAACTCCTCCCAATTCGGAAGCTCAGTTTTATAGCCGTGTTCCGTTTCGAAACCTTCCCTCGTCTTGGTGTCCAGCATCCTTAGTGCCAAAGTTGTTAATATAAACCCTGAAAGATCGGTGATACCCAATTTAAGAAGCGCAGAGGCGCTTTCTATCACTACTGCTGAGAAGTGCTCAAGATTAGGAAGGTTACCCTTAAGTATCGGCTTGAAATTTAGAACCCTCGTCAGGAAAAAAGTAGCTTGTATTCGCTTACTATCATATTTTTTTATTAATGATTCCCATGCTTGGTTATACCCTGACTCCGATATTGAAATCGCCGAAATATTTTGTAAGGCTGGCCCCTTTAAGGCTGATTTTAAGTGGTGAAATTTTTTAATATTGTCTAAATCATGTCTTTCATGAACTAAGGACTTAAAGGTTTCCTTGAATTCCTGCCAGCTACCTATGTCTCCAGAAAATGGTGGTATATTAATAGCGGGTAAACGGTAATGGGGATAAACATCCGCGACTCTATTTACCACAGACCGTTCAATGCATGATTTATCTGTATCGCTGAAAGGGATAATTTTGAGCGATAACGCTTTATAATATGAAGACCGAACTTCGTTCTTTAATTCTTTTAGCCTTTCCCTCGAGGCGTTTAATTTTTTCGCGAGAGAGTTAGCCTCTAAAAAAATCGATTCAAAACGCTCATATGTAGCGTCGATGCGCGAAAGGCGCGCCGAAAATAAAGATTCGCAAGAGGGGTCAGTAGGGAGTTTCGAACCTATAGAAGTGGTCTCCATAATATCCCCGGCTAAATCATCTAATTGCTCCTTTAGATCGTCTAGCTTAGCTTCAAGATCATCATTAGTAGGTTTAGGTCCCATGATTTGAGGCAATTTTTAATTGTATTTAGCGAGAAAGACAAAAAAATAAAATTAGAGAATAGAAAATAATAATGTAACTTCAGACACAGGTGGGTGTAATATAAAAAAATAATTTACAATCATAAAAGTATTTTGGAGCACCGAAATAATTTAATAGTAACAATATAAGGCCGAAATCTAAACAAAAAAAAACGATTTTTTTTTTCCTATTATAAGGCCCAGAAATAAATAAAATAATTTAATAGCGCTGATATCCGGCCCGGAGGACAAGAATAATGTTGGGGCAAGGGGCGTTTCTTGTTTGAAGTGCAATCCTTCCCCGGTGAGAATTTTGTCTCCCCCCTCCAAACGGGCAAAGACAAAATAAATGGACTGTATATATAAAAAAAAATATGGGCAAGGTGGGTTTGCTGTAAGGAAAAAAAAAAACAAAAAAAAACCAATGGTGATAATATAAAAAATGAATCTAACGCTTTGTACACAAAGTAGATAAAATAATTGTCCATTAAATTAATCTTCTTAGAGATAAAAAAAAGAAAGATGTTCTTCGACGTATATTCTCGTTAGAAAAAAAAAAAATGGTGAGTAAGGAGGACCCTACCTTAATTTGAAATTCTTATTGTATTCACTGTTGTGTTAAAATACTCATCGTCCTCGTAGATATAATAGATCTTGATATGCAGGATCATAATATATTGAAATTGATTCAGAGATTGAAGATGAGACGAGGTGAAACGATAATGGTGGGTGAGGGCACGATTGGTGACGATATAAGTGTGCCCCGTACAACTTCCATACTACGACTGGTGGCGGCGTTATCGCCGTTGTTGTGGTCCTTAATACCACTAGACACTATATATATATATATATGATATTCTTTCTTCATAATATTTCTAAATAAACATACTATTTACAATGCAAATGTAATTATTATTTATTAACCAGTAAACTAATTAGTAATAAAGAAAGAAAAATCATTAAAACAAATGAAAGGGCCTGGGAAAAAGAAATAAAATAAAATTACTTATGAGAAAGATAAAAATTGACTAGGGCTTTAACACTTACTTTTATTGTTTATGATAGATATATTTTATTCAACGGTCTAAATTTTTATATGCCTATTTTTCGCATTCAAGAGAGCACCCAAGAGTTTGAGTAAAAGAGAAAAAACATAAAAATGAAAAAAAAAAAATAATAAAAAAATAAATAATAAAATAAATTGTATAAAAAAAACATTATATAAAATAAAAGGTATACATATGTATGTTATTATTTATATGATTGCAACAAAATGTTACAAATAGTCTGAGATAAGATGTAGAGTATGCCGTTTATAAGCAACCCAATATAGTTGGGCAGCATCGCTTTTATGATGAAATAAAGTGTTTCTCCCTCTCTCTCTCTCTCTCTCTCTCTCTCTCTCTCTCTCTCTCTCTCTCTCTCTCTCTCTCTCTCTCTCTCTCTCTCTCTCTCTCTCTCTCTCTCTCTCTCTCTCTCTCTCTCTCTCTCTCTCTCTCTCCTAGTAAGAAATTCTCCCACCCCCTCCCTTACCTATTTTCATGAAACCGATATAAAACAACTCTACAATCCACTAATTAACACAATACAAAGTTTGAACAAGTCTTGTATACTAAAAGTTATAATATTAATAAGAAATACTTCCCACCCCTCTCTCTTACCCCCACCCTTATCTATTTTCATGAAACCTATATAAAACAACTCAACTATCCACTAATAAACACAATACAAAGTTTGAACAAGTTTTGTCCACTAAAAGTTATAATATTAATAAGAAATTCTCCCACCCCTACTCTTACCCTCAACTTACCTATTTTCATGAAACCAAGATAAAACAACTCTACAATAGTGGATTAAAAATAATACAAAGTTTGAACAAGATCCGTCAACTGTAAGTAATTTTTGCACCCTGATGGGCAGATCGGGACCACTGTGCGCCGGAGGGTCCCTGGCAGGTGGTGAGTGCTGTAATATTTGAGTTTAAACAGAATATTATTTAGTTGTTCAAAATTTTGTTTCTAAATTTACTGAGATATCTTTACTGCTTTATATCCGATGCTCTACAATTATCCTCGAAAGAAATTATTGCCAGATATAGACTCCCCTATGTTCTTCAGGTGGATTCGAGGTTGCCTCATCAGAGTTTCGTGAATTTTTAGACTCTTCGCTCAGTCAAATGGTCAAGCTGATCCGGTCGTAAAAATTTTCATGGGGCGCTTAAAGAAGTGTGAACCCTTATATTGGACTGTTGGCGCATCGAACAACTCCATTGGAGGGCGGGACGGTGGATCTTATGTTTGGGCAAAAAGAAGGTCAAAATTACTTGTTGGGCCGAGGCTTCTTAAACCATCTTGGAAAGGATTGGAACGGCATAGACAGTTTCTCAAAGAAGCGAATGAGAAACTGTCTATTCTGTTCAAATGAGCGTACTTCGATAAGCACCATTGAGCCCGTCCTCTATGCCAATTAAATGTGGGTGAACGGGTATATGTGAAAGAGATAAATAAAAAAAAAAAAAAAAAAAAAAAAAAAAAAAAAAAAAAAAAAAAAAAAAAAATACGGCGTGGTTCTTTCATTTGGTGATACGGTTGGAGATTACTTAGTGGAAGCCCGTGGTAAAAAGTATCGCCGGAACAGAACCTTTCTTGTCCCTACAACCTAGATGGACTTTGAATAACCCGACTGCGGAAAACACAAATCAGTCATAACCATCGGGCTTTACAGGACAAACTAACGCACAAAAAATTCCGATACAGAACATGTGTGCCGATATAGTACCGGGGGCCCTGGAGGGACCACAAGAGCGTCGCTCTCGTAGTGGACGACTTATCAGGAGGCCAAACCGTTACTGCTGCGACGAGGACCTGCAGTCGCAAAAAAGGAAGGATGTTGTGAAGGGAACTAACCTCTTTGGTAGAATATTTTTTGACTCGTAATAGAGTCAACTATAACAACAAGTGTCAACACTAATAGTGTTATAGTGACCCTATAATATGATATCTATATAGGAGACCCATGATACAATTGCACTTCAACTTTTGAGTCTAAAGCGCGTTAGAGCCTGCATCCAAAGTAATTGATGCAAATTTTTTTTACTTTTTTAAGACTAGAAAGAACAAAGTATGAATTCTAAATTATATAAAGAGTATGATAATAATCTAAAATTTAAAAAAATATTCTTAGTTTAAATTAAAAAAATACTTTCTTTAAAATAAATTAAACTTTTTTCTTCTCTTCTACTAAAATTTTAAAACATCCTACATAAAAAATGTTGAAGATAAAAAATAATATTATTAATGTGGAAATATATTAAAATGGATTATTGCAGCGCGTGTTCAAAATGTCTTCCATTACTTTGGATGCAGGCTTATCTTCAACATTTTTTATGTAGATTTTTTTCAAATTTTATTAGAAGAGAAGAAAACAGTTTAATTTATTTTAAAGAATAAATTAAATAAAACTTGATAATAATATATGACATTTTCAGCCCACTATTACTACCGAGGAAACAAAAGAATCATCATTTGCAAACAATTTTAGACATTCACTAGGGTGTAAGAAAAGTGTACGAAGCAACAACTTGATGGACAAATTACTAGAATCTAACCATACTATGAAATTATATGTAGCACAAAACTTCAAAGTAAGTAGCAGTTTACTTTCTATTATAATTTTTGAGGTTAACTGTACAATTTACACAATATCCAATAATCACGAATGAATAAATTTCTATGAAATTAAATATATAATGTAATGTCTATGATTTAATCCTTCCAGTCCTCTTTAAATTGTTTTAGTCAAAATATATTATATTTTATAACATTCGAAATTAAATTCTCCCTCATTAACTATGCTACTGTAATTATTATCTTTTTTTTTTTTTATTCGGTACCCCCTACCTGGCCATGTGTGGCATAAGGGGATTACTCTAGAGGTGTAACCAACCTATTTTGACACAAAAAATATGGTGGAACGTTCCTTTTATTCCGTGGGGCCTACAAGAAATAAAAACAACCCTCCCAGGGCGGATTCGAACCGCCGCCGTTCGGCTCGAGCATGCTAAAGCGGGTCGCGCTTAAACACGCTGTAAAAGTATTATTTAAAGTACCCTTATAAAGTATTATTTGTACGCTGTAATTATTATCACAATCAATTAAGTTTTGAAGTAATAATTTTTAAGTTACTGGTCCATTATAATAATATCCTTAACTCCTGTTTTGACACAGGACATCTACAAGTGTATTCCGTTTCCCCCTTTTTGCAGCAATCGCTTTAGCCTCTAGCCAAGTCTTGCCAATCTGGTTCAGGTCCTTTAGAACTGATATGCGCCATGCCTCCTTGATTTCCTCTTTTTTTTTTGTTCCTTGAAGAGCTCCTTGTATTACGATTGCACATTAAGGTTTTCTTAAAGTGTGTCCTATCCATTTCCATTTCCTTTTCTTCATTTCGAGTTGGTCGAGGATTCTTCAGAAGCATTGATTAATAATGACAGGAAGAGGTCGGGTAATCCTTTCGGTCACCTTCCATGTTTCACTGGCGTAATGCAGGAATGACTTAACGTTGGTGTTGAACAGCCTCACATTTGTTTTCCAGGACATTCTCTTGTTCTACCATATTGCAAATAGCTGAAAAAATACTCCCATTACCTTTTTTGATTGGGCTTTCAACATCCTCCTTCTTTCGTGACCGCAATTTCACGAAGTGAATCCCATCGCTCTTCGTATTTTCCATCAGAACTAGTGGATTCCACTATCTCTCATTCAGTATCATTTAGTGTAATCGACGATGATCTGCAGTCCGACTCGGTTGGTTATTCGGCTCAATCCAAGTCCATCTAATTTTTCACTGATCCCTGATCTAAAAGATCACCGAACCGCCTTGATAAGAGATAATTCTTTTTCTTCGATACCGAAGCGTAGCTCTCATTATTATTATGCTATCACGAACCACAATGAAGAGAGTCGCAGAAAGTACACAACCTTGTTTCACGCCAGTTTCTATTCTAACTGGTTTCAACAGCATTCATATCCACCATATGAGCGCCTCTGATTATCCTTAACAAGGTTGATTATCTTTTTAGGGATTTCATGCCTTTCCAGGATTTTCCACAGAATGCCGTTGTTTAATGGTTCAAAGGCTTTTTTTAAAATCGATGAATTCCATGTATAGGGAAGGGGTTTTGCTATTCCACACTGCTCCAGAATGATGCAGAAAGCGTTTATTAGGTCGGTGCAGCTTTATACAATATATCTCTTTCATAATTGCGCCTCTAGAGCTTGGTTAATACTTTTGAGGATAGCTCGGTTACTTACAGTTCATTAGATTCTTCCATTTGAGGTGTTTGCTATCTTTTGCTCATTCCATATTTTTCTAAAATCCACTTTTTTGCATATTTTGAAAGTTTATAGGGCATTTCAAAACCTGACAAAGGGATATAGCTCAAATCCAGCTTATTACAAGCTTTAGCCATCTCCCGCCAGGAGCGCTCGCATCCACCTTGCAGATAACCTTCCCGGGCCTTCCTGTTCCTGTTATCAATAGTGTTCGCGGCTTGCTTGCTGTTTCCCTAGTTCATCGAAAGTGTTGTCAACTAGGTACAGATTGTTTTTATTATTCTTTTCCTGCCTACTGAAGTTGCGGTTGCCCTCTTGAAGATTCGAGATGTGGAAAAACCTCTTCAAAAACACTTTGGAGTGGAGTGGGAAACCATTGAGAAGATTGGTTATTACAAGGACATGATTCAGCGCGGCAACCAAGAAAGGCCAGCAGAAGAAACCAAGAATGTGAGCCGATGTATTACGATCCAATTGGCCATTTACCATTTGGCTTGCAATTTATGACCTTTTTCTCATAGTACCAAAGATTATGTCTCAACTGTGAAATTTCAGATCATCTGAGAAAGTTAAGAGGATGTTGTTTATTTAAAACTCGTAAA
This sequence comes from Aelia acuminata, assembly GCA_911387785.2. Taxonomy (NCBI): domain Eukaryota; kingdom Metazoa; phylum Arthropoda; class Insecta; order Hemiptera; family Pentatomidae; genus Aelia; species Aelia acuminata. The sequence goes on along the minus strand of OU426980.1, from coordinate 48,400,122 downwards.
GACACAAATATTAAGTGGTAAACTGGAAATAACCAATTTCACACAACTTAATTGAACAAACAACTGGAAAAAAAAAACATGAAAAATCGTCTTTTTGCATCAAAATCAGCTCATTCCAACCTAATTAGTGTAATTACGCCCAAGGTAATGCACCTGGAATGAAAATGGAAAACCAATCAAATTCTAGGCGGTTATACCTACAATTAAAAATTTAGCTTCAGAAGTATGGACGTGAGAAGTTTTTTGTCTCTCCAGTAAAATTTCCAAAAATGGAATGTGCTGCTTTTGATAGCAAACGCCTCAATTAAGAAAATAATGCTTCTCCAGATCTCTGCTCTGCTCCATAACCCCGATTGACCACAGTATAGCAAAATCATGCTATCAAAAGTCACCCCTTTGCCGTCTTATTTAGCCATCTTACTTCGCTGTGTCCAAGTATGCCGATTTTGTAGGTAATCATTTCTTGTTCCATTTGTCTAAGCTTTACCTTCTCATATAATGTGTCCACATACCAGCATCCAATTCGTTTTATCCTTTCAAGTCAAACGTAGATTTTTTTTGTTCCTCCCCTTCCTTGCTGTTTAGGATATACGCGGTTTCCCGGGCCAGGGGATTGGGTGAGGGATTAATGCCGAGTATTATTATATATCCCATGGCTCCGGGTTTCGAAATTGCTATCTTTGGGTTCCCAGTCATACGTTGCCATTGGCAACGCGTATTTCCCAACGTTTGCCACTCGGCCATCCCGCAACCCGTCAAAAGTCGATTTGTATTTGTAATATTTAGTTGCTTTAAGAGATGCGAACATCCATCGCCTCAATGGACTAATCAAGTGGAGGGGCTGGGGCCCAGTGTGGCTGTGCGGTAAAGCGCCGTACTCCCATGCCGGAGGTGCGGGTTCGAGTCCCGCCCTGGGTGGTGCTTTTCTTTCGTAGGAGAAGTATCACCCAGTGCCATGGGTGTTAGTATGGGCAGTATAGGGCTTCACTAGAAGCCTTGAAGTCCCAAAAAAAAAAAAAAAAAAAAAAAGTGGAGGGGCTGCCTCCGCTGAGCTCGCTGACACTCTGCAACCTGTTATTGACTTTATTGTGTTATTCTTAGAAGAGTGTAGGGTGATGTAATGAGTGCACTGTGCGAGTCACAGACTACTGTTCCCTCAACATGGAGGACCAGAGACTGTCAGTGATACAATGACCGGGCGATGGGGCTGTTACGAGACACTATAAATGTTATATAGGAGAAGTCCTATATATAACATATACATTGGTTTCAGAGATATATTCAGGAAATGTTATGTCCTTACGTACAATATTAAATGTATAAAGGGTGGATACTACTCGTGAAACAAACTTTACCGGTAGATTCTTCACCATAAAATGAAAAAAAAAGTTAAAATTGACCATGGTCCAATTCTCAACAATTTCGGAATAATTTCGCTTTCCATCGAATTTTTAAAGATATCACAACCTGGCGTCGGAAAACCGTTATATCTTCATATATGAAATTATAGCACCGTTTAAGTCTATGTTAATTTTTCAATGAGAAAATTGCCTTGCTAAAATTTTATTATAGCCAGAACAACAAAATAAGTGTTAAATTTTGTAAATCGGAAAGTGTTTAAAGCAATCCAGAGTCTAAAGGCTAAAGGCTTTCTAATTTTAGTTTTAGTTTTTTAGGCAATACATTTAAGGAGAAATCCCTCATTTAATAAAGCACTCGTCATTTTTAAATTTGGTGTTTGTAAGACCAAGATAACGATGACAAAAAGAGAAAAACTGTTATACTCACCAAAAGATATTTTACTTTGTTTTTCTCTGAAAACATTGATTTTGATTTCCATCGATTTAAACAAAAAAATCAATTTTTTGCCCATTTAGTAAGTAATGTTAAAGAATTTTACAAACATTTTGTTTCGATGGTTGAGATAGAAACATCCAATAAATCTATTATTTACACAATTGGAATTTATTAATACCTAATAGGATAATGGTGTTTACTCACAACGAATGAAAATAGTTGAATTTTAGTCATTCTCTTATGTGTACTCGTGCAGTTAATAATAAATTTATGATAACGGCTACATTTTAATTTGAAGAGTATGCAGATATGCGTCTCTTTTATGGTTTCTGCAGTTGTAGCGCGAGAGGAGCGCGTCAAGAATGCGGAGGTAGATATCCTTGCCGACGCTTACCTAGTATCGGTGTTTTTATTAGGCTCCACAATGTCTTTGTAAAACAGGTAGATTTCCTACAAATTCAAGTGAATTAGGTAACCAACAAACTGATGCGGGTCTTGAACAGACGTTGGTTAGGGCTCACCCAGATATCAGCACACTAGACCTCGCGAGAGAATTTAGAAGCTCCCTGTTCAAGGTCTGTGAAATTCTGAAAATAGAAGAACTGTATCCCTACCACCTTTAAAAGGCTTAAGTATTGGATACAGGTGACAATTATCGTAGGAAGGAATTTTGTTGCTGGCTTCTACAATCAGTCACAGAGGAACATCACTTCTTTCATCGAATTATTTGATCAGATGAATCAAATTTCTCCTGAGACAGAGTATTGAACACCCATAATCTGCACCAATACTCCCATCAGAATCCTCATGCAAGTCATCAGCAACATTCCCAAAGAAGTTTTTCAATCAATGTTTGTGCGGGAGTAATTGGAAATGACTATTTAGATTTTTCGGCGATATTAATTGGCCCAATTTATTTAAATTTTATCTAAAATACGCTGCCCACCTTGCTGGAGGACCTTTCTTTAAAATTTAGGAAAAACATAATTTTTCAGCGCCTGTTTTTTTTAATTTAATTTAAATTTATTTATAATATAATACAAAGTATTTTATTTATTTATTTATTTGGTTTTTTTGTTGCCTCTACCCTACAGGGTCATTGGCAACATCTGTATTTTAGATTTTGTTGTAGTACTTTGTTAGTTTTAAATATTGTATTGTTTTTTTTACTATTGTTTCATCGTCTTTAAGATTTTCTTTTAAAGATGGTCCCAATTCTAATTTGTTCCTTAGCTTTTCATAGGCTTTGCAATTCTGTAGAAGGTGCTCTACTGTTATTTCTACTTTGCATAATTTGCATGTAGGGGGTTCGAGACCTTCTAGCAAGTATGCATGGGAGAAAATACAGTGCCCTATCCTTAGCCGACAAAGGGCAGTTTCCTCTCTATGCGATTTTCTGTTTGAGGTGGTCCATTCTCTCGGGTTCTTCTTTATGTCCTTCAGTTTTGATTCTTTTTGGTTCCATTTGACCTGCCATATTTTATTGATTTCAAGTTTTGTTGTATTCAAAAGGTCATCTAGAGGAATTTTATTTATGATTGTCACATCGTTCGCATCTGGAATTCGCGCTTGACGTGCTGCTTGATCTGCTAGCTCATTTCCTGTGATTCCGCAGTGTGAGGGGGACCATACGAAAATAACATCCGTTCCTTTCTCCCTTAATTGCCACCGAATGTTTCTTATTTTTGTTATTAAAGCAGATTTGGGCTTTGTATTTTCTATAGAAGAAGAGTGATAGTAGGATTTTCTTCTAAATGTTTTTTTATCTTTTTGCCTCTATGACCATTATCGGCTAATGATGAACCCCAGGCTATATCATTAGCGTTAAAGTCGCCAAGCAGGAGGTAGGGTCGTGGAAGTTGATCTATAATTTTTTGGATGTCATTAGTTGTGAATAATTCTGATGGTGGTATGTAAATATTGCATACTGTGATTGGTTCATTTTGGTGGGTTCTGATTGCTATGGCTTCTAGGTGGGTATTGAGAGTCAGTTCTTCACTAAAAATGTCATTTCTGACTAGCGTGGCAACTCCTCCCCATGACTTTGGTGTTCCTATTCTATCTTTGCGGTAAACGTTGTAATCTCTGATTTTTAGTGTTTGGTTTTCTTTAAGATGCGTTTCTTGTAGACTAATTACAATAGGGTTCTCTTCATTTATCAACATCTGAAGGTATCCTAAGTGTCGAAAATTCCCTTAATGTTCCATTAAGATGTGTCATTTGAGGTGATAGCATGTTTATTATTTTCCAATTTATCATATGTTAGAGGCTCATTTTGACAGTTTGTTTCGTTTTTATTCATAGAACTTTCGTTTAAATACCTGATGAACTTGGAAATTCTTATTTTGATCCCACTGTGAGATGTTGCGTCTCTGATATCCGAGAGCATTGTTTTTAAGTCGTTTGTGCTGTCTGTGAACTGTTGCATTATTTCGGTTCGTTAAAGTTCGTTCGGTTCGTTGCGTTAAGTTCGTTTTCCCCTTGGGTCATGTCAATTAGTAAACATACTTTTTCAAAAGTAAGTCGGTACGTAAGTTTATTCTTTGTTATTATGCTTCGTATTGGATTGAGAATCTGCTCAGACTGTCTCATCTTTTTTGTATTCGAGTTTAAGTCACTTTTTTTGGATATTGTTGTTGTGGTTAGGTTTTTTGAGATTTCTTGTTTTTTATTACTACCCTTACTCAGTGGGCTGTTGGTTCTTACTTTGCTAGTGTTTGCTAGTGTTTAACTTTGCTAAACTTAAAGGTTTTATGCTATGGTCAATGTTTTCTGGTTCTTTTCCAGGCGTAGTATTGTTTACGAGTGTTTTATTGTCATTAGTTCTACTTGGGGGTAAGGTTATGTTAATATTTTTGTTTATCGCTGACTGGTTATTATTGATCTCTTCGATATTTAAAGCGCTAAAGTTTTTAGAGAATTTACATTACTATTATTCTTCGTACCTTCTTTCGATACAGTTATGTTTAAAGGTGGTCCGTATTTTGTTGGGAGAATTGTTTTCTCAGTGCTATCTTTATTACCTCCTTCTAATGCCTCTGCATCTGAACTGGTCGCTGCAAGGTGTCCTGGTTTCTTGTAAACGTAACAGACAAAAATGTCTTCAGCGAGGAAAATTCTGTGACTGAGTCCCTGATAGGTTATTGCTATCGTACTGCTTAATTTAGTTAAATCTTCAGCTGCTATAAAGACCTGTCGCCGGAACGTTAGTATATGACTGAGACTTTTTTCCTTGTATCCGAAACGTAAAACAAAGTATTTTACATAATAAAAAGAAATAAGGTTATAAGCTGTGAGCTTTTATACACTCTTCGTCGCAGTACCTTTGCTCTGAGAATATTTGTCTAAACTAATATAATAAAGGAGGAAAAAAATAAACAAAAACCTCCAAAAAAAAAAAAAAAATGACATATATATATATATATATATATATATATATATATATATATATGCACGTGTGCGCATGTATATACACACACATGCATACACACATAATTATGTACCTTATTATAATTTATAGAACAATGTGTTTCAATCTTCTTGTATACTTCTTATAAGGTGAGTCTGCTCTGATATAGTTGGCAATGTCCCTTATATGCTCATGTGAGCTAATCTCACATGATTTGAAAAAGTCTATGGCTAACTTATAAATAAAGGTAGAAATGCTTGGCACATTTAAAGAATAGTGCATGAGATAAATTGGAGTCCATGTCGGGTAATTACAACTAAGCTGCATTTGTTTTGCAACACTTGTAATTTTCTATAATTTGTAGTACATACATGTATTCGACCATACTGGGCAGGCATAGCATATAATAGGTCTTATATAGAGATAGTATAATAACTTTTTGTTTATAATATTAAGCCGGGAATATTTGGATAGAAAGGGAAATAGTTTTTGGAGGACCCCTATTCCTTTGTTTATTTGTATATTAATGTGATTTGTGTAGGTTAATCTGGAGTCTAAATTAACACCTAAGTATGTGATATTTTTAGACCAATCTAAAGCATTACCATCAATCGTTACGAAGTTATCTATTGCAGGCCTGCGCTTGGTAAAAAGAATGACTTTAGTTTTATTGAAGTGTTTGAAACATTTTGATATGGCTATAGTGAGATGGTTAGCTATCGTATCAATTCTATATGAGGAGATAAAAAAACACGTGTCGTCTGCGAAAAGTGTCGAGATCCGCTTTACCTTTGATTGCTGTGCTGATCTCATTAATGTAAAGATAGAAAGGAATCGGACCAAGGACGGATCCTTGTGGAACACGGAGTGTTTTTGAAGTCAGATTTGGCTTCATTAATTTGAACAAAAAATTTGCGGTTAGTCAGGTAATTAGTAATCAAATAAATCAGATATTCAGGAAAATTGTTAATTGTGAGTTTGTATATTAGACCTCTGTGCCAAATGCAGTCAAAAGCTTTTTCAATATCTAATAGTGCCATTCCTGTATGTTTCTTCATATTGAAGCTGTGAGAAATAGTATCGGTTACTCTAGCAAGTTAACTAATTGTGGAATGATTATTCTTAAAACCAAACTGGAAAGGAGGGATCAATTGGTTTTCTTCAATGAAAACTTGTATTCTTTTTAAAATAATTTTTTCAGTTACTTTGCTTAAGCTGTTGAGTAAAGAAATTGGTCTGTGACAACTAGGGAGTGTCTTGTTTTTTCCAGGTTTAGGAATAACTATTTTTTTTGCAATTTTCCATGACTCAGGAAAATGAACAAACATTAGTATATGGTTAATTATTTTGGTGAGTTGTATTATTGATAGTTTTTATAATTGTTTTAAAAAAATATTACATATTCCATCAGCACCTGGGGATTTTTTTTGACTAATTTGGCTATAGTAGTAGTAGGCTATATTAATGCTTAATTCTTTAGGGGAAACAAGTTTACAGTTATCAAGTTTGTTGGTTAACGGAACTGTATAGTTTTTAGTTTGTCTGAGTACGTTACGGGTAAAATAAGGGATTCCCAGGTCTAAATTCATTTTATGTCCATTTTCAAAATGATCGGTAAGCAAATTGGCTTTGTCACTGTCACTAAAAGCGAAACTGATAACCGAATTCCTGATTCTAAGTTGCTGGGTACCTGATGTTCTTGCATGAGGGGGATACCTGTATTTGTGCATTGAAAATGTTTTACTAATTTAAACAGTTTATTGTTATTTGAAGGAGGTATAGCTGATAAAACATTATTCCACTTGATGTTTTTGAATATATTTACCAGTTTTGATATAATTTTATTAAGTTTATTAATTGTTTTTTTAATCCAGTGATAACGATGCTTAGAGTAAGTTTTTTTAAATGTGTTCCTGATTTTTATTAATTATGAGAGAAAAGGAGGAATTCGTAATTTATAAGTATTAGGTGTGACTATGGGTACTGATTGATTAGCTGCATATTTTGAACATTATTAATTAGCTTATCAATATCGGATGGATTAATTATGAGGGGATTAATTTGTAAATTTCTGTCAATAACTGAGCGAAATTTAGTCCAATCAGCACCTTTAAAATCAAAAGTCTTTGTCAATAGTTTATTTTTTAAATTTGGATTTATTGAAAAAACGACTGGGTTATGGTCCGAAGGAAGAGCTGAAAAGGATTTAGGTATGTATAACGGTAAAGGGTATGTTTTTTGCGAGGGAAAGATCAATAATGCTAGGAGAACAATATTTTCTGTCAGGGTAATATGTGGGTTCTTCAGGAGCTATAATTCTAAAATTGATTTTAAATTACAGTTCTGTTAACAGTTTGCCATTTCTGTTGTTTACATTACAATTCCATGCTACGTGCTTAGAATTCAGGTCGCCGAGAAGAATCTCATTCTTATGCATTGAAAATAATTTTCATTATGTACAATAGCTTTGGATGGAGTCTGATAAGCCGAAATAACAAGAATTTCAAAAGAACCAAGAGTGACCATTATTCCTGTAGCAACTAAGCATGATAGGTTAGGCAATACAATTGGGTAATGAGAAATAGATTTTTTAACTAAAAGAGCTACTCCTCTGCCATCACAACTGTAAATCTCAAAACCAGGAATGTTAAACCTATACTTATTATTTAGATTAGTTTCGCTGAGGGCGACTAAATCAATATTAATTTTACTAGCAAAATGAGACAACTCACCGCTTTTGTTTAAAATTGATCTGGAATTCTAACACATTAATTTAATAATAATAATAATAATAATAATAATAATAATAATAAATTCTTTATTCATTTGTTCTGGGACGTATCCCTTAAGAACAAAATTAAATAAAATACAGTGAGGGCTTTAGAGCCTTGAAGTTTAAGTAACAAATTGAATTGATAAAAATAATTAGAAAACCTCTAGTTTAAATAAATTAAAATAAAAAGAATACACATTAAATGTTCAATCGAGTGAAAAGAAGCTAGTTTCTGCATCTTATAATATACACATATGTACACACTTATTTACAGTTTGGTTAAGTAATATTTATAAATACGTAAGTAATATTTTATTTACAGTCATTGAAAAAAAATGTCATAACATTTTACAAAAAAATTCAGCTACAACACTTATTTTAGTTAAAGCATCAGGTCCACTTTTAAGTTTACCAATAAATGACTTTAAATTTTGAAATAATTTAGAAATATTTAATGTATAAAACAGTGATTTTATTTCCTTGAAGAGATCGTTTAGAGATAGCTCAGGAGAATCTTCAATGTTGTTGTTGTTGACGCTGCTGTGAACTCCGTTATCTCGGGGTCTGCCCCAGGCTGAGGGATTACGGACTGGTGACATCGGAAGTGAAGGAAGGCTTCATTTTTTTGAAAACCAGTCGCGGGAACCACTTTTTTTATGGTTGAATTTTTTTTTTACCTATATAAGCGGCATCCGCGGGTATTGGCTGGGTGTGGTCCACTACAATTAGCACATTTTGGTTCTGAGTCTGGGTTGATGTTGCATTCTTTTGTTAAATGTTTACCGGCACATTTCACACATTTTGGTTTTCTGTAACAATTTTTCGCTACGTGGTAGAAAGATTGGCACTTATAACATTTTGCTATACCTGATAAATATCTGAAGCGCTCCCACGTAACAATACATTGACAAACTTTTTTGACTGACATAATTTGTTTAATTTCAGCAGTATTCTTAAAGGTTACAATAAATACTGGGAGCTTCAGAGTTTCATTTTCTCCAACTTTTTTTATCATTTGGGTGACTTTGAGTACTGGCAATTGATTATCGACTAAATCAACTGTTATCTCTTCACAGGTAATATTAGGTGGTATATTGCTTGAATTAAAGTTTTATTACTTTCTACTATGTTCTATATAAGTGTGGCATTCTAATTTAGAATTAATTACCTCTTTTAATATGAGATCGTAATCTTCCTTGCACTCTGGGTAAAATACTAGTCGGTTTCCCCAATATTTCAAGCCAAAGTCTTTTTACAGTTATTTTTAAGATATTTCATTGATTCTGCATGTTTTTCAATATACACTTACTAACAAAAGTCTCTGCACACCCTCAAGCTATTTTTTTATTTTACCAAAAGATACCTTATGAGCCAGATATGGGCAACGAAACTCACATATTTTTTACATAATTTAATCTATTTTAATGACCAACAATTACATTTAATATAATTTATTTAACTTATAATATAGCCTAAATTATGAGGAAAATTACATAAAATATCAAAATATTGATGCGCCAAAAGTCTCTGCACGCAGAGGAATTAGCCAAGATACTGATATGTATAAAGTTTGTACATTATCCCATTCATCCTCCGGCTAATCCTAACTTGCCAGTGTTAATTTGGGCTCAAACAGTTAAGACTGATAAAAATGGAGGTTCCAACACCGATTCCCGACCAAATTGTAAATTTGAGGAAACTCATACAACTCATACAGGTAAATAGGACAAATCGTCAACAGGGGCTATAATACGGTAAGGTATGTCCTAAAACGGTATGAAAAACTGGGTACAATGGAAAGTAGATACCGCTCTGGCCGCCCCCCGTACTCCAAGCTCATCACAAGAGGGCTATCATAAGGACTTTGGCCGAAGAACCCCACACAAGTGCTCTAAATTTAGCAGGTATGGTGTAAGAAAATTACAAGATTGGGGTATCTGCACAAACGATTAGAAGGACCCTAAAGAAAGCTGGCTATAATGTGCGTAAGCCTAGGTGTAAGCCATTCATTAGTAAACGAACCGGATATTGAAACTGCAGTTCGCAAAGGAACATGTAAACAAGCCCTTATAGTTCTGGGAACGTGTTTATTTATTGACGAGAGTAAATTTAACATTCATGGATCAGATGGAAGGGGGAAAGTTTTGAGAAAACCTAACAAAGAGCCCCTGGAAAAAAACATAGTTGGTACTGTGAAACATGGTGGAGGGAGTGTTTTGGTTTGGGGGTGTATGTGTGCTGCTGGAGTTGGTAATTTGAAATTTATCGACGGAATAATGGACCAACACGTTTATATAAATATTTTGAGTAGTAATTTACCGGAAAGTTTAATGAAGTTTGATCTCCAGGAAGAATTCATTTTTCAACAAGATAACGACAGTGCGGAAAGTTCAAGAATAGTTGCTCTACAATGCTCCAGAGCAACTTAAAACACTTCCCCAATCTCCTAATCTTAATCCAATACAACATCTGTGGGATCAACTAGGCCGTCAGAAAGTAAAAATTAAAATAAAGAACAAAGACCACTTAAAAAGAGTACTAAAGGAATTGTGGGGTAAAATTACTCCAGAAACTACCAAAAACTAGTGCACACCATGCCAAATAGATTATGAGAAGTGATAAGACATAAGGTAGGAACGACTACCTATTAAAGTTGATTTGGTATCAATAATTAAGCTTCAAGTTGAAGAAAAATGATGTGTGCAGGGACTTTTGGTGCATCAATATTCTGACATTTTATGTAATTTTCCTCATAAATTATAAGTTAAATAAATTTTACTAAATTTGATTATTGTTAATTAAAATAGATTAAATTATGTAAAAAATGTATAAGTTTCGTTGCCAATATCTGGCTCATAACCTATCTTTAGGTAAAATAAAAAAAAAGCTGGAGGGTGTGCAGAGACTTTTGTTAGTAAGTGTAACTACAAACCACGATAGGTGGAAAGCTGTTAGGTTTATTTTTACTAGGCAATGGCGGCTGATGACTTGAGGTCTCGGCATTTGTAGACGGCTCGTCTATCATTTCTTCTGAATCTGAAAGAATTTCGTAACTATTCGTCATAGTTATATTGAAACCTTCATGATTCTCCTCAGTTTTCTTCCTTTTAACCGAGTGTTTGGAATTTGCTTCCACTAACTTGAATTTTTCTGGTGTTATGCCAGTGAAAGGCACTTTACAGATAATAAAAAAGAGAGAAAAAAAAGAAAAGGTCACTCATAGAATAAAATAAAAATTAACCTCATTAAGAAAAGAAAAATGAAACAATCTTGTAGCGATGATAAAAAAGAAAAAAAAACGTTTGGAATAATACTGCTGCTGGTAGTCTCACTTAATCCTCTCCACACTCATTGACTGCCAACAAGCAACGATGCGCCTCCTCACTCCTCTAGTTCAGGTGTATTTGAACAGAACATTCGAAACGTGGATCGGTCTTGGTGGGACAGTTCTATGGCCACCAAGATCTCCTGATCTTAACCCCATAGACTATTTCGTCTGGAGATATCTCAAGGAACTAGTCTATCGCACTGAAGTGACAAATAGGACAAAAAGGATCTTCGTCGCTGCTGAAAAACTTCGTGATCTCAGTTTTGGTGTGACGGTTGGGAGAATGACAAAACGGGCACGTTTTTGTATTGCGGAGAATGGCTTCCAATTTGAGCATAAATTGAAATGAATAAAAATAAATGAATTTTAAAGATTATTAGTGACATTCTATGTATGTTTTTTTTTTTTTAAATTTAAAATGTTAAACTCACAAACATTAACATTCCTTGAACCATCATTTTTTCTCTTTTTATCATCGATTTCTTGGTCTTGGTCTTGAAGACTCACCAAACTAAAAGAAGTTCTAAAAATTAGAAGCGATATTAAATGAGGCATTTTCTCCTAAAATTTGCTTCCTTCTGTGAATAAAATTAGAAACTCTGGATTACTTTAAACACTTTCCGATTTACGAAATGTTTCACTTATTTTGTTGTTCTAGCTGAAATAAAACATGAAAAATTCTCTTATTGGAGGATTGACGTAGATTTCAACGGTGCTATCAGATTTTCGGAGAAATTTTCAGATTTAAAAATATCACAGTTTCACCACTATCCTAAATCTTCATTGAGATATAGAGAGCCCCTCTCTAGTCCTCCCCGCTAATCTCGCTCTGTTGTTAATCTCGAACTTTGATTCAACAGTATATAAGGACATGACATTTCTTGAATACATAGCTGAAACCAATGTTTAATTAGGTAGTAATTTTTATCTTACATTCTAAAGTCACTCAATAAAGGGTGGATTCAGAGGGGGGGTCACTGTTGGGTCATGACCCCTCCCCAAATATTTTAATATTTGTATTGTCAAAGGATTAATATTTTATATCGCAGTCCTTCCTGCCGCAAGGAAATAATCCATTAAATAAAATAGAAACAAAAGTGCTGTCAGACGTGAGTGTGAGACCGGGTCATGACCCCCCCCCCAAATTTTCTACTGAATCCGCCCCTGCACTTAATCTGATAACTAAACAGTAATCTAATAATTTTTTATTATGTTATTTTGAAGGAGTTCGACCATAACGAGTCTGGAGTGTGCAGCCAAACCGAGTTTGTTCATGGATGGTCTAATGTGGTTAATAGTCAAGAAAAGGGCACTCATAAAGATTTATCGTTTCAAGAAATCGTATCATTATTATATAACCACCATTTATCGGGCACCAAATTAGTTCCTTGGAAAGATGTTAAAAATGATATTTCTTGCGGTAAAAAAGAATTTCATTTCTCCATGCTACTATAAATTATTGATAAAAAATATAACTACGTAAGGGCATAAATATATTTTACTATTCAAATTATCATATTATTATACAATATTTTCCATGCTTTCTCGTTATTATGTATCAATTTACAAATATTATTAGCATCTATAATGCTTGACACAGGTATCCTATAGGTTCATAGAGTAATGTCCATATTTCATTTAGTTGGTTTCTTTAGTTATGATTATAATTTAGTGTACATTGTTATAGTTCCAAAAAGGTCTTGTATAGGAAAAAGGTATTATTTTTTATGCTTGTTTCTTGTAATTGTGACAGTATATGTGGTCATAGTTATAATAATAATAATAATGATCACGGGCGTCACCAACACCAAATTATTGAAGGGGACGAATCAATATTCTCATAGATAGGAAAAAATCCGAGACGCTAAAAGTTGAAATAACAACGCCTAAAAACAACTTTTTGGACATTCAATTCCTACTCCAATGATTTATTTTAAAGGTACTTATAAAAATTGCCAATTTATATCCCAGTTAGAGTGTAAGTATGCAACCTTCCATAACCTTGGAGGGAACACGTCCCCCTGTCCCCTCCGACGCACACAGGGGTATTTGGCCCTAAAAGTTGGCCAAAACCCATTTTTTGAAATTTAAAATTTCTGGTAAATAATGACTGGAAGTTCAAGTAGAGGACCTGTTAAATCATGCAAGATGATTTTTATCTCTTCCAGGCCCTTAATCCGGCGGCTATTCTAATTCAAATCTGACCTTATTCTTTAAATCGTCTGTGCTCATAAATATTGGTCTACAAAATATATTAATTTTCTTTGTTCTTACTGAAGTATCGGCATTATCATATGATGGATAGTTCGAGGCCAGGTTTGTTCTTGTTATCCAGATAGTTATAATTTTTTTGTATTCAATACTAGTATCAATATCTTTTTGTTTTTTTGTAGGTACAAACTAACCATAGGGAAGATTTCTCAATTAAATCCACAGGGTGCCAATAACTAGATTTGGCACTTTTAACAATAAATATTGCCATATTGTAAAACTATTGACTTTTGACCCAAAAATTTATCAGGCCTTCGCTGTTGAGGAGATTTTAAATTTCGGAAGCTCCAAACCTAAAAAAATTTGGACCGTAGTTCTCAATTTCCTCGTCAGCGGGCTCCATAAACTTAGGAGTGTAAAGGTAAAATGCCAACTCGATAGTGGATCCGGAGTGGATGCAATGGAAGAGAGCACCCTTAGGGCTTTATACGGAGGCATTATGCCCAAGCTAGAACCTCCTTCTACCAAACTACGGAGCTATATTAAAACCCATTGGGGAAATTGATATGACCACATTAAACAATGAGCGAAAACACACACTAAGATTTGTTGTCATAAACGACTTTGATCACCCAGGTCCAAAGATGCCGTTGCTTTCTTCCATGACAACTGAGGAATTAGGTTTTGTTGTTCTAGGGAATGGAGATAAAGCTGAAGCAGTTCAGATGGCCAAGCTGGAAATGACGAGCCAAGCGGAAAATATCTTAGCAAAATATGATGATGTCTTCAAAGGAGTGGGTTGCCTACAGGGCGAGTGCACGCTCAACATTGATCCAACTTTTCCGCCAGTTAAGCAAGCTCCTCGCCGCACCCCTGTACCGCTCAGGAATGAACTTCAAGCTGGAGGAAATGGAAAGGAACAACATCATCGTGAAAGAAAAAGCAACATTGTGATTGTTAAGACCCCTAAAAAGTTAAGGATTTGCATCCTCGAGATTTGAACCAAGCCTTAATGCGAACTGAATATGAGATACCAACCTTTGAGAGTATAGTCCTAGAGTTAAATCACTGTAGATTCTTTTCTATGTTTGATACAAAGGACGGATTTTGAAACGTGAAGCTAGAAGAGCAGAGTTCTAGGCTTACCACTTTTTGGACTCCATTTGGGAGATACAGATGGCTTCGTCTCCCTTTCGGCTAGAAGGTATCAACTGATATTTACCAGTGTCGTCTGCATGAAGTTTTCGCAGGAATACCAGATATCGTGATCGTCCAAGATGATATCTTGGTCTTAGGATGAGGAGAAACTGATGAAGAGGCTTCGAAGAACCATGACCGAGCACTTGATTAATTAGTATGAAATCACTCGTTTTTATGTCAATACCAGAGCTAATTAAATAGCTAGTATCTGTTAAGTGGTATATTATTTAGGTGTATCTATTGTATTATAATTTAATTTTGTAGTACATGATCTAATTAAATAATAAATTGTCTTTTCCTAAATCTGTTTCACGACCATTAAGAGTAAATATTTGTTTTTGTTTGTTTTTCTGTTCTTGTTATTTTTAGCTGGTAAATTGTATATATTATTAAAATAACTAGGTTAATAATTATTGTTTATTTTTGTTTTTTATTTATATTTAATATAACTAACATACTAAAACAGAATGGGCCAGACTCTATGGCTACATGTTGTAACATATAAGCCAATATAAATAAAAATAAAAATAAAATATATATATATATATATATATATATATATATATATATATATATATATATATATATATATATATACACGTAGTTACAGTGAAATAAATTTAGTCAACTATTAAATTTAATTTTGTTATAGGCTGCAAAGCAAGGAATAATATAAAGGAACCATATCAGAACAATATATATGAAAGCGAAGAAACTAAAATTGAAGATCCTTGCGCACAAGTTTCCGGCAGCGATTCAGGTGATGGAACTATTATCACTTGTGAAGAAGAAAATGTAGAAAGAGAAAATGAAATGAATGAAAAAAAAAAAGGAATATTTATATATATATATATATATATATATATATATATATATATATATATATATATATATATAAAATTTTATCATGACTCACGATTTAGTATTGGCAAACATAAATTCGGAAATTAATACTTTTGAAGGGGCAATGGGTAAAAGCAACATAGACGTGACTTTACTCAACGCACAAATCTATCGTGACTACCACATACGTAATTGGACTATTTCTGCTGAAACTGATTTCTCGGATCACAATATTATAACTTACGAACTACATACGAAAAATTACAGCCAAATAATAGAATACGGAAATAATTTCGTATCCCTTACAAATAAAGCTGACTGGGACAGATTCAAAATTAATTTGGGATTTCAATTAAAAAAACATTTTCTATTACAAACAAACTCGCAACCATCTGTTTTTACAGAAATTGAAGACAGGATACTAACTGAAATGGCACATATCCCGACTGACGTTATTTCTTCTAAATTAACCAGATCGATCATTAAGGCATGCAATATGACAATGGCAAAATCAGGCAATAGAAATATTAAGGGAAATCATCGAACGGTGCCTTGGTGGAATGATGAGCTAACGAAGTTACGCAGACAGACTAACAGACTACGGAAAATTTACCAAAAAACAAAAACTGATGAAATATTAAGAGAAACAAGAAGACGAGAGTACTTACAAAGTAAACAGAAATACGAGAAATTGATCAAGCAATCAAAATTTGAATCTTGGAAAACTTTCAAGACAAACTGTACAACGTGGAGCTGGCCATACAAATTTGCGGCAAACAAACTGAAACCTGTGACATGACTTCAAACTGTAATTAATAACAAGGGTCAATATACAACAGACACACGCGAAACTGACGAAAATTTTGAGTGACATGATACAAAATGACAGGTCTGATACTGACTGCCACGAACACCAAATTATGCTTGATAGTATTAATATTCCTACTACATCTACCGACGACTTACCTCTTGAGGACGAAGAAATCACGGATGTAATTAAAATTTTGAATTTGAAAAAATCCACAGGTATTGACAAAATTAGTCCTACAATAGTTTCAAAAATTTATGAAATTTTTCCTAAACTACTAATTGAAATTTATAAACTCTTTTTCAATAGAAAACAGTTTCCAGCCAACTGGAAGGAATGTAGGTTACCGCTAATACCTAAAAGTGACGGTATATCGCTAAGACCAATTAGCATCCTTCCAGTTCTAGGAAAAATATTCGAAAAATTTATTAAAAATAGACTCATATATTTTCTATTGACTAATAACATGCTTAACAAACGACAGTTCGCTTTTCTTCCTCCAACTGGTACTGACGATGCTATGCACGAACTGACCGAACACATTACAACAACAATGGATAAAAAAAGCAATTTACTGGTTGTTAGCCTTGACATAAAAGGTGCTTTTGACAGCGCATGGTGGCCGACTATACTGACCAACCTGAAGAAGTACAACTGTCCACAAAATTTATACTTACTGATTAAAAATTATTTAGACAGCAAATCCTTGACAATACAGACGAACTCTTACTCTATCAACAAAAAACTAACTATAGGTACTCCACAAGGATCATGCCTATCACCACTTTTATGGAATGTGTTAGCGAACACAATATTCGAAACTGACTTACCTCACGACACGAAAATATTAGCAAACGCTGACGATATTTTAGTCTTAGTCAAACGAAAAAACTTCAGTGAACTAGAAGCCGTTACGAATACAATACATATTAGACTAGTACGATGGGCTAAGACTAACAAACTTCAATTTAATGCTAACAAGACGAAATACATAATTTTTTCGCGGAAAAGGACAATACCTGTACTTGACATTAAATTAAATTCTGTTGGACTAATAAAAACTGACGTGATTCGCTATCTCGGCATACTATTCGACAGAAAACTGAACTGGAACAGACATACTGACAACGTCTACAATCAGGGATTACAGACAATCAACAGACTCGCAATTGCAGCAAGAGCAAGGTGGGGCCTCAGATCTGAGATGCTGAAAGTCATTTATGAAGCCGCTCTATTACCCAAAATTATCTATGGTAGTCATGTTTGGCAATCTGCAGTAAGTCGGAAGAGAAACTTAGATAAGTTGAAAAGGTTACAGCGACTTATTGCAATTAAAATATGCAAAGGCTTCAGTACTCTCTCTTATGAGGCCTCTAT